>JBBYHK010503923.1:0-30965 GCA_038382065.1 Adansonia grandidieri | reverse complement strand
ATTCATTCATATATTAATTTTTCATTCATTGACAATCATACAAAGATGATGATAAAGATTAATGTTAACAAAACATATGCATAATCGTGTAAATTGATTTAAGTTCTTTTTTACATTTTAAGGTGGAATAGTATGAATTAATAGATGAAAGATACTACACAACTAGAAGAAATATATACACAAATTGGAAGGTTGATGGAACTAGTTATGGCAAAGGAGCCAGTATGTCGCTATCCAAACAATACTACCAACACTTTTGCTGGGGAATCCGGGGAAATACATGCAGAAAAGCAACTAATTCATGTGCAAGATATACAAATGCCTAATGCCCAAAATGTGCAACAAACAAGTACCTTAAACATTTCTTTAAATAATTTTGTAGCGGCCGTCCATGTTAATTTTGACACCCTCTCACAAGAGACAAATGCAAGAATCACTACAATGCAAGAGGATTTAGTAGCCTTTGACTTTGACAAAGAAGAAAGGTCTCGTAAAAGCAAAGCCATGACTAAAGAAATTTACAAATAGTCTCATATTACACCAATGCTTCTGCCGATGAATCTAGGGGAATACAAACTGAGAGGCAACCACTTTATGGTACTCAGCATATGGGAGCCAGTCTCATAATACATATTCATGCTAACCCTAAAGCTCACCAAAGGGCAAGTGTTAGCATATATGGGATGAGGAAATGATTCTATCAATAAATGCTAACAAGTTACACCCTATGGGAGCCAAGACCATAGAAAGTCAAGAAAGTAAGGGAATCCATTTAGACTGTGTCCTTATCCTTAACTTTTCATCACTCGCAACCTCTGTAGGTGCAGAAAAGGATGACAATTGTATCTTTCTTTCATTGAACAAATGCTTACTATTTAGTGAAAATGCCATAAAATCCAGAATCAAAATAGTACTATTTTGGAGCTTGTTCACCAGTATAACATAGGAAATACTAAACCTGTCACAGAAAATAGAGTTTAAAAGGGATGATAGAAGCTCACGGTTCTGCATAAAAGTTTAAAAAGAGTGTGCAAATCTAAAAAAGTCAAATTAGGTGAAGCATCAGTACCATTTAGGAGCTTGTTAATTGCATCTTAACATAAATTTTTATTTTTATTTGGTTTCAATATTTGATATTTAATTATAATTCCCATATTTAAAAACAAAATTTTATGAAACAAATTTATTATTCTGAATTGGAAAAATTGGGTTTTTAATATTTTTAAAAATCATAATATCTCTTGTATGCTCTCAGAGAACTAAGAGAACGAAAGTTTTTATCATTCTGTATCATACCCTGCTAGAGAAGCTGTGGAATACGAAAGGTTTTAATTTTACAAAAAGTGAAAAATTCAGACTTTCATTTTGAAAAAGGTGTCTCGTTGTTAAAGTAATACGTAGAACCCTTCGCATGGTAGAAATTCCACTTATTAATTTAAATAGGAAAATTGCTTTAATTTTAAAAAATATATCTGATTTTATTAAGAATATTAATCCTAAGACCTAAAAATGGTCCAACATAACGAACCTATTCCTGATATGTACATTCGAGATGAAAGTATCTCAGTAAAAACATAAGACTTGGTTCTAATGTAAAATTACTAAAATGCCTTTGAGGTATACTTTTGACCTGAAAGTATCCCAATGACAGCAAAACGCTCGAAAATAGTACTAAAAGTGTGAACCTATCCTAAATATGCACATTTAGCATAAAAGCATCCTGGTGCTTATCTAAGACTCAATTTTAAGCAAAATTACCAAAATATCTCTAGGGTATAACCTTGACGTGAAAGTATCTCGGTACACCAACAGACACTAATATGGTGATGAAATGACAAAACTATCCTAAATATGCACTTTGTCATAAAAGCATCCTGGTTACTATCTAGGACTCAGTTTTAGCTGAAATTACCAAAATACACTTAGTACCTTCGATGTGAAAGTATCTTGGTACTCTAACGGACACTAATACAATTATGAAATGAAAAACCTATCTTAATATGCACCTTTGACATAAAAGCATCCTAGTTACTATCTAGGACTTGGTTCTAGGTAAAATTACCAAAATACCCTTAGGGTATAACTTCAATGTGAAAGTATCTCGGTACCCTAACAGACACTTATACGATGATGAAATGATAAATCTATCCTAAATATACACCTTTGGCATAAAAGCATCTCAGTTACTATCTAGAACTTCGTTCTACATAAAGTTACCAAAATGCCCTTAAGGTATACCTTTGATGTGAAAGTATTCTGGTACCCTAACAAATACTAATATGATGATAAAATAACAAAACTATACTAAATATGCACCTTTGGCATAAAAGCATCCCGGTTACTATCTAAGACTTGGTTCTAAATAAATTTACCCAAATGCCCTTAGGGTATACCTTCGACGTGAAAGTATCCCAGTACCCTAACGGACACTAATACAATGATGAAATGACAAACCTATCCTAAATATGCACCTTTGGCAGAAAAGCATCCTGGTAACTATATAGGACTCAATTCTAAGTAAAATTACCAAAATACCCTTAGGAATACCTTCAACGTGGAAGCATCTTGGTACCCTAACGGACACTAATGTGATGATGAAATGACAAACCTAAGCTAGATATGCACCTTTGGCATAAAAGCGTCCTGATTTCTATCTAAGACTCGGTTCTAGGAAAAATTACCAAAATGCCATTAACGTATACCTTCAACGTGAAAGTATCTTGGTACCCTAACAAACATTAATACGATGATGAAATGATGATTTTACCCTAAATAGGAAAACAAAAATCCTAAAATTGGCTTAAAATGAAAAAATTACAATTAAACCCCTAAACTTTTGTAGATTTCATTCGTACCCTATAGAAAGTCGAAAGGATACAAAAGGTTTTGATAATTTCTACACCCCTACGAAAGACCATAAGAATGTTACAAATATTTTTAAAATCTTAAAAATATGGTTTTACCCCTAAAAGAATGATTTTTCCTAATCAGCCTAAAACTTTTTCTATTTTGCAATTTAGTCCTTGAAAAATCATAAATAAAAACAAAACACATCATGAAATATCATAAAAACCATGCCAAAAATCAGGAAAGTGATTTGGCCAAACACCTATGGCCATAAAACAATTTTTTCAAATTTTGTAAATTAGCCTTCAAAATTTTTAAAATTACAAAATGGCCCTAACATGGTATAAAATGAATCAAACATATTCTAATATGTTAAAATAAGCATAAAAACACTTCTAAGGCTATCTACAAGGTTTGGCCAAGCCTAGGTGGCTAAAGAAAAAGTTTTGCAATTTAGTCCTTATATTTTCTATAATTATCAGGTAAGCCAAAAAAATAAAAAAAATCACAAAATCACAAAATCATCAAAATCAAATTCAACCAAGCTTAGAATCAACCTGCCAAGGCTTTGAAAAATTTGAGAAAATTATTTTCTTGCCCTTAAAACTTTTAAACATTAGAAAATAGTCCTAAATATGAAGAAAAATAAAAAAAATACATTAGATACAAAGCCATACATGGCTCAGCCAGCATGATTCTTCAACAAAAACAATATTTCTCATCACATATTTTCATTAAAATGAACATGTATACATACCATAATTTTTACTAATAAAGGTACGTAAAAAATTTTTTATTTATTATCTTAGATTTTTTAGATTTTTTTCATTTATTTTAGATTTTTTTATTTTTATTAATTTAGATTTAACCCAAATTAATTATGTTTGTCTTTAGTGGATGATGTCATGCATGACATCATCAAAGTATAAAGAATTTGGAAGATATTTGTATAATCAGTAAAATTATACCATAAAAATTAGTTAAAAAGATTAAATTGTAAAAATAAAAAATTATGTATTTGAAATAAAATTTGATATGATCAATCTAATTTCATCTAATAATAAAAATAATTTTTAATTTAAAAAAATTAAATATAGCAAGCTCGTAAAATTTTACGAGAAAAACCCTTACCGAAAAAAATTATTATATTTGAAAAAATGCAAAAATCATAAAATAAATTGAATTTTTCAAAACTGATTTAATGTGAATTAAACAGCCCTATTTTTAGAATTTTGAAAATTATAAACTCGAAAAAAATCTTGTCAAAAAAATTTACGGAGTGGAAAACTTCGTATTTTGGAAACAAGAAAATTCTAAAAAATGCAAAGCTTATCAAATAAATTGAATTTTAAAAAACTCAAAATGAATTTAATGAGAACATTTAAAGAATTTCAAAAATTATAAACACGAAAAAAATCCCCCAAAAATATTTCTAAGTAAAAAACTTCGTATCTTGAAAACAAAAAAAATTCTAAAAAAACTCATAAAATAAATTAAATTTTGAATAACTGATTTAATATGAATTAAATAATAATATTTGAGGAATTTTAGAAATTAGAAATTAAAAAAATATTTTACAGATAAAGGAAAGTTCATATTATAGAACAAGAAAATTTTCAAAAAATACATTGAAACCTATATAAGATGATCTAAATAAAACATATTATTCAAAATATTAATTTACAAAATGGTAGAGATGGAAATCTGCAATAATTTTAGCAATAAAATTTACGAGTATAATACTCGCGGTACTATGAAAAATTCAAAATTAATTACTAAAATGGCAACTTGAAAACTTGTGTTCCAAAATGCCAATATGAATTTTTCCTAGAATATTTATGATTTTTTGGAGTGCGTGTTGACATAAATACTTCATAGCTATCGATTACAATATACGATAGTCAATTTCCCAATTTTTTAAAAAAATTCTCAAAAAATTCTTAAACTTAGGAAATTTGATAGTGATATCATCCGCAAAAATAGATTTTCAAATTGTGACAAGAAAATATGAAAAATAATTTTTCTCTAAAATATTCATCTTATGTTTTCGAAATTGGAGATCAAAATATGATTTTTTTTGTCACATGAACTTATACCCATTTAGATATGAATAAAAAGGTTTTGAGAATGTCTGTTTCATCTGAATAAATTGTTCCAAATTAGGGTGACCATTAAATTTTGTGTTTACACCTGGAAGGGAAAACAAAGTACAAGACTTTAAAAATGCCAATCCAGCAAAATTTGAGAGTTGGTGGATGCCTACCAAGGACAATTAGTCTAAGTGCTATTACTTTTATGGTATTATGCCAAATAGGGCAGTTTCGATCTTGACTTTAAAACTCTTTATTTTTCTTTTTAGACATTACAAATTTTGAAATAAATTTTGGTTTATAAATAGTGTGCATTAGATCTTAAACCATGGACTTTCTTAATAATGATTTCCAGTGGGAATATTTTGAAAAATTTTCTTTGGTAGATGATCGTTATTGGGTTAAACTCTTTTAGAAAGGTCCTTTACTTCCATTTATATGATTGTCTTAGACATTCAAGTATAAACCTTTCACACTTAAATGTTTTTTTTCTAGATTCCTTGAAGGTCGAACAAATAGGTTATGCTCTTAAAAGATCTAGATGCCAATAGTTCAACATGTGTTAAATAGTAATCTTGAGATCTCTCTCATTTAGGTAACCTTTTGCCATAACTTTCATGACACTCTTTCAAATCCTTGATTTAGGAAGAATGAGAATGAAAATGAACTAAAACCACCTTTTCCTCTAGGAAAAAAACCTTTTCAATCCAATGCTCGATAAATAATATATGAAATTCGAGATTTTCCCATGCAGATTCAATTTCTTTTGGAAAAGCTCAATTAAAACTAAGATTTATCAGTGGCCACTAAGCTGATAATATGGAAAGGCATACACTAAGTCTTAAAAAAATTTCAAAAAATTGAGTACAACATTATGTTGTTAAGATACATAAAATGATTCTGAAAAGAAATCTATCCTTTTTCCTAGCAAAATGCTCATCAATTCAAATGGCTTTGTTTGAAATGACAAATGGTCATCATTCTCTATCCTTTAGCGTATAAAAATAATTCCCTTTATAGTCCTCTTTGAGCCTGATGATTTATTCTTTTTTTAAACCCTAACGAGGATTATGCTCCTTACTGAGGGCACATGAAGCAAGGCTTCAAGATCAAAAGTGGCAGATTAGTCGGTTGTCACAAGGCAAATTTTAGAGATCGATTAAAGTTTAAATTTCAAGGGGCAAAGCCCATTCTAAAGATTGCCATAAGGTAAATTTTGAAAATCGATCAAAGTTTAAATTTCAAGTTCCTTCAAAATGAAGAATAAAGAAAAGCATGATGAAAAAAGAAATAAAAAGAAGCAAAGAAAAATGAAAAGTAAAAAAAAAAGATCATGAAACAAAGATGTGTGTTCATCTTAAAAGACACGGTGAATTAAATTCCTTCTAACAAGAAATGATCTTTGATTCAATTACCCTTAAACACTTGATTTGGGCCTATCTATCCTATTCTTCCTAAACCACGAACTATGTTATGTACATACAAATTCCATTTCGATCAAGCTTATTTCTTTAAGCTGTCAAGCCATTCCTGGAATGCTATTCAAAAATTTCTCTTTTTGGATATTTTGAGTCCTCAAGCATACGATACGGTAAGCAATTAAAAAAGAAAAAAAAGAAAAAAAGAAAGAAGGAAAAAAATTAAAAAATAAATAAAGTTTTAGGGTGAAAACTAAAAAATGATAGCCTAGAACAAACTTAAAGGCTTTGGAATTGCTCCTAAACTGACAAAGGTAGCACTAATAGGAAAAAAACTCTTCATTGCTAACCCAAAAATGATTCCAAACCTATGAAAATTTCTCGACATCAATAAAAAATTGATTAAAATGCCCAAATATTGATTATTTTCTAGATAACCTTTCAAAATTTTTCTGTCAACCTTGCAAATTGGTGTTTACCAAAGATCTTCTGATTTAACCCTTTAAAACTTGGTGTTCACTAGGATTATTTTAACACCTGTTGCGCAATTGTACTTGAAGATTAAAAAGATGTTATAACTTGATTATTTGCATTTTGAAGGAAATCCAAAAGAAAGATCCACCTGAACTTGGTTCTGATGAACTCTAACTTTTTTGTACCAATTTCTCTACGTTGAATTTTAGTGGTGCCACCCCCTGTGTGCCTTCAAATTCATTTCCTCATCTCATTCAAAGATGTCCCAAATAGTGATCATCAATCATAAAAAAATCCTTGACACTAAAAAATGAAGATGACATGGCCATTATCCTTGACATTGGAAAATTCATGGTTGAAATGATTCATAAATTTCTATAGCTTTTGATCAAGTATATCTTTCCTAGGTTAGAACGAGAAAGGTGATCTCATTCCATAAATCTTGAATTTTAAATGAAGTGTGATACTTCTCATGATTATGATGGGAGTATTTAAATATGCCTTGAACAATAAAATGCTGATTCTTATTCAACTACGTAAAGTTCTATCCTTGAATTGATAAACACTAATTTAATTTGGTAACCTTTTAGGAAAAACTAAATAATTCCTAGTTTGCTAAAATCAAGATAAAAAGAAGTTTTCATGAAGTAAACATGAAATCGCCTTTAAGAAGAAAAGAAATTGGCAACAATAAGGCTTAGATTGATGAGGCCTTACCAACATAAAAGGATTAACTTTCATGATGTTTCAAAGTAATATGTCCTCTTCATTTAATCTTATGTTAGGTTGGTGACGTAGGATTTATGTCAACTTTGTCTGATAAGCAGAAGGATCAACAGAGTTTTTATTTGTCAGCTACACTTGGTTAAAAATCGGTGGAGTAATATGTCTTCTTTATTCGATCTTGTGTTAGGTAGGTGAAGTAAGATTTAAGTCAACTTCATCCGATTAAATAGAAGGATTTATGGAGTTTTCATTTGTTAGCTTTACTTAGTTAGGAATTGGTGGAATATTATGTCTTTTTCATTCAATCCTACATTAGATAGGTGAAGAGGATTTAAATCAACTTCATCGATTAAGAAAAAGGTGTGGTGGATTTGTTAGCTTCACTTGGCTAGGAACCATTAGAGCAACACATCTTCTTCATTTGATCCTATCTTAGGTAGGTGAAGTAGGATTTAAGTTAACTTCATCCGATTAAGCAAAAGGATTGGTGGAGTTTTTATTGTCAACTTCATTTGGCTAGAAACAGCTGGAGTAATATGTCCTCTTTATTCGATCTTGTGAAAGGTATGTGAAAAAGGCTTTAAGTCAGCTTTGTTTGATTAAGCAAAAGAATTAGTAGAGTTTTTCTATGTTATCTCCATTTTGTAGAAAACCAATGAAGTTGGCCTGCATAAAAGCCTAAGAGTAGCTAATGGTTTTGTCTTTGTGAAATTGGCACCAAAATATTAAAATCCCAAAAGTAGATAATGGCCTTAACCTAGTTAAAATTGGCACAAAGTAATTAAAAACCCCAAGTTGACTAATATCATTTTATTTTGGTTAATGCATTTTGACCTAAATTTTACCCCGCTCACCCTAAGTTGACTCATATGGTTTCATCCCGATGAACTCTTTTTGACCTAGGTTTTATACTTGTCACCCTAAGTTGACTTGTATGGTTTTGTTTTAGTCAACTCTTTTTGACCTAATTTCATCCTGGCCACTAGAAGTTGACTTATATGGCTTCATCCTAATCAACTCTTTTTGACCTGGGTTTCACCTTGGTTACCCTAAGTTGACAAATATGGTTTCATCTTCATCAACTTTTTTTGACTTAGGTTTAACCCTAGTCATCTAATATGGTTTCATCGCGGTGAACCCCTTTCGACCTAGGTATCACTCTAGTCACCCCAAGTTGATCATATTATTTCATCTCGATCAACCATTTTTGACCTTGGTTTAGCCCTGGTCACCGTAAAATAACTCATGGTTTTTTTTAGTCAATGCTTTTTGGCCTAGGTTTTGCCTTGGTCACCCAAAGTTAACCCATATGGTTTTGTCCCAGTCAACCCTTTTTGAAATAGGTTTTGCCCTGGTCAATCCTAGTTGACTTGTATGGTTTTGTTTTGATCAACCCTTTTTGACCTAGGTATCACCCTGGTCACCCTAGGTTAACTTGTATGGTTTTATCCTTGTTAAAGCTTTTTGACTTAAGTTTTCTCTTGGTCAACCCATCAAACTTAATTTTAATCTCGATCAGTGCTTTTTAATTTAGGTTTTGTCCTAATCACACTTAATAGACTGTTATGGTTTCATCATGGTCAACTTATTAGACTTAGGTTCACCCTGGTCACCCTAAGTTGACTGCTATGGTTTCACCTTAGTCACTTTAAGTTGACTAGTATGGTTTTGCCCTGGTCAACCCCTCAAACTTAACTTCCGCCCTAGCCACTCTTAGTTGACTATTAGGTTTTCACCCTGATCACCTTGTTGACTATCATGGTTTTGCCCCAATTAGCATTTTAAACTTAGGTTCTGCCCTGGTCATCATCCAAACCTAGGTTTGACCCTTGGTTATTTTATTTCGTTTCAATGTATATATTTAATTTAATTTAGTTTTTTTTTCAAGGACTTTATAATCCACATGAAATCATGTCTATTTGGTCTTTGCCTTATTCTTGATTCTCAACAATGGCCAAAGAGGGTGGATGTAGACATCCAATTTTGTCCGGGCTCCTTTTAGCTAATAAACCTAAATATCCTAGATTGAGAACCAAGCTATAGTTGCCCTAGTAAAGGTGGACTTCTTCTAGGTAGATTGGGCATTTTCGAAACCATTTTACTGATGCCTAAATGAGCACTCATGCACTTGATCGAAAAATTGCCATTTTGAGGGTTGTAGAGAACAAATCTTGAATAAAAAAGACAAGCATCAAGGTAAAAATAAAAAATATTACAATTAAATTTCTTATTTTTGTGAATTTTTAAGATTTTTTTCATGAAATTTTATGAGCTGTTATCGCATATTTTACTAATACCAATGTAGTATTTTTTCTGATACTCATTTCAAAAAATAAAAATATTTAAGAAAAATTTGTTATTGTTATTTTTTACCATAATGTGTCAAGTTATTAAATTCATTTATTAAATTTGATTTTTTTTACAATACTGTGAGTGTTACGCTCAAAAAATTTGTCAGTAAAATTTGTTCTATATTTCATATTTTCATCTTTATTATTTTTATAAATTATATTGAATTTAATTAATTTGAATGTATATTTGAAATTTTTCAATTCCAAAATATAAACTTTTTTATCTGTAAAATTTTTAAAGTTTAGAAGTTTAAATATTTTCATATATTTTAATGGAATAGCTTGAATTTAGCTTTATGAAATTCTAATTCAATTTTATTAAATATAATTTCCTTTTGAGAATGTTTTTGCTTGTAAATTTTTACGAGTTAAAATTTTTAACTGTTTTTTCTTATACATAAAAATTTCAAAAATCCCTTTTAGAGTTTAACACTTGGAATTTTCATGAAAAAATTTGTTTATTTTTATTTTTATTTTGGGTTGACTTTCTTTAATGGGCCTAAAACTTGCAAATTTTGATAATGGGCCTAATAAACCTATTGTAGATACCCTAATTTTTAAGGCCATCACTCGAGACATCCAAGGTTACCTTTTGAATATCATCCGGGTCATTAAGTTTAGCATGGATCAGTTCACCATCATTCCCAGCATAAGAGGTATGGATAGTCAAACGTGCATAAAATTTCACATTTTTGCATGTATGTATTGATACATGGTCTTTATGTACCGATGCAAGGCCTCCACATCCTCAAATTTCAAAATTTCATAGGTTGTATCAATACAAATAGGGCTTGTGCCAATACATTTGTTTTATGTATCGATACATATGCTAAATGTATTGATACAAGGCTTGGTAGTAGTTGAAATTCAATTTTTGGATAAGATGTATTGATACATAAGTAATTGTACATTCTTGAATTTTTGCCTAGATATATCAATATAATTTGCAATGCATCAATACATTAAGGCATTTTTGCCCAGTTCTTGCTATGTCTTAGCCTTTGCATTATTGATATAAAAAATCGATTTAAACACGTTTTTGGCAACAAAATTCATCAAAATTCATACCAGGCCTTAAGTTGGGCTTATCTTTTAACAAGTTTTGAGGCTTAAAATAGCTTGAAAATGGGACATTTTGATGGATTAAATGGTTTGTTCAAAGGCAAAGTTTGCTATTTTTAATTTGCAAACTTCACCAATAGCTCTGTTCACGACTCAGATCATGTTAGCCAATGGGATTTTGTCCAGCTGAGAATAGTACTCATGACTATCCCTATAGTACATTAAGAAAATTCAAAATTTCTCTTGCTTTTGGGCTTCAAATCTTGGCTGATCACTTGCCTATAAAAGAGCCAACTTTGGCTCTGAAAAGAACAGACACAAAAAAATCCCAAAAACACTATTCCATTACCCTCTACCCCTCAGCCAAAAACTTTATTCCTGTAGCTACTCCAAACCCTTGTCAAAAAACATCTAAAAACTCATCCTTTCACTTATTTTTCTCTTTAAAACTCCTCTCCATCAAATTTTAACCAAAAAACTCCTTCTTTTCATCTTTTTCTTAGTAAACAAAAAAATGGGGAAAGTGAGCTCAAATCTATTGCTCAAAGGAAATGCTAAGGTCTAAAGCTTGTTGTATATATTTTTTTCACTTTTTTTCATTTATTTTCTATTTTTCATCATCTCCATCAGTTTAGTGAGCCAAAATCCATGTAACCTTTTTTTTAGGAAATTTTTTGTATTTTGTGGCTTTGGACATGGTAGACTTAGGATCTTTCATGCTTTATTGACCATTTTAGCATGTTTCTTTATTTCTTTGTGATTAGCTCTTCTTGAAAATATGTTTTGATGTCGCATGAAATTCCAACTAGTTGTTTATCTTTATTTAAGCTTGTTCACAACATTTACATGGCAAAACTCTTATTGTCATTCTTGAAACTAATATGTCCATGCACTCCGTTATCATTTTCCTGCATTTTTATTACTAATATCATGTCAAAGTGCCATTTTTCCATGTCTAAACATGTTATCCTTGCCCATTAACATGAATATCATATTTGGTCCACCTCATGTTTGTCAAGATGCTTGCCTGTGTTGCTGTCAAAATCTAATTTTCTAAAAATGTCCCCAAGTTAAGATCATGTTAACCTTAATAAATGAGGATTAACAAGGACTTAATGTTTTTTATCTCATTAGTTTGTCAATCTTGGGGAAAATTAAGTCTTTATGTTTCGATTCAAAGGTTTTTGAGGTCAAAATTTTTGTTAAAATAAAAATTACTTTCTTTCTTATTTAAAGTTGTTTCTGCCTTATGCCTTCATAAAGTCCTTATGACATTATGAAAGGAACTTTTATCATCCTAAATCATTCAAAGATTGTAAGATGAACCTCTAAAGCCCATTTCTCTATTTCCCTACTTTCATCGACATTCAGATCTCTATAGCTCAAGTCTAGACCTAAGAAACCCAAAAAAAAAAAAAAACTAAAAACTCCCATGTTTTTGTCCTAGCAGCATTGTAGTCATGATTTGAAAAATCACTTTTAAATGCCAAATAACTATTATAGAATTTTCTAATATTTTTTCTTAAAAGGGTATTGAATTACCTTTCCATCAGTACTTGTTTTTCTTTGGATCATTCTAGATAAGGGAGTTACGCTTTTTCGAATCAGTGCTGCCATCAGTAACCTATATTGTATTTGGACCATTTTAGCCCATTAGATGAATTCTTTTAAATTTTTAAAATATTTTTCCCAAAAATTTCATGAAATTTTCTTTCTAAAAAGGTACTGTTTGTGATTTAACAATTTTGAATAAGTCTGGAATGATTTTTCTAGGTTAGCTACACCCTTTCCCCTGCATGAGCTATTGATGTCTCGCTTAACCCAACTTCAAAAATTATTTCCACTTGGAACTGATATTTTGAGACTCTTGGAATACTTTTCCATATAAACCTTATCAAGTTACCTTTCTAATGGCACCTCATCTGGATCCTAAAACTTTCTAATTTTCCTAAAATAAATTTAAAAAGTGGAACAACGTGATGTTATCCCTTATTTTCAGCGTTAGTCAAAATTAATTGATTTTTTTTATTCCTAGTCTAAGACATTCAAATGTTTTTAAGTGGAACCAATTAGTCTCTTCGAGTCAAAATATGTGCATCGCCTCCGTAGGTCCAGATTAAGGCATAAGCAATCTTCATCGTGTCAACTATATTTTTATCAATTTCCTTTTTAAATCAAAAATCACCTATTTTGTCAAGAAATTGTCAAAAATGTTATTTTGTCAAGAAATCACCAAACATTTGTCAAGATAAATACTTCTAGCTTATCTCTTGAAATCAACAAAGTTTTCATCTATGAGGATACTCCAACCTTATCTTTTGACAGGACACTCCAACTCTATTTTTACAACTATTTTTCAACTTTCAAAAATCACTAAAATTTTCATCTTCGAGGATACTCCAACCTAGACTTCTGAGGGGATACTCTATCCTTACCTTTCAAAATTAACCAAGAAAAATTTTAGTTTTTCTCTTTCTTAGGTCATTTCAGACTTTTGCAAAATTTAAACTTGATTTTTGTGCCTCAATTAATCAATGGATCTGAACTCATCTCTAAATTTGTCAACTTAATTAGTTCAAGATAATCAATGATATCTACAAGATACATTCTGATTATCCCTTATCTTTCCCTTTTGTTTTTCTCTATGATTTATCTGATGCAATATATTTTTTTTAATTTTACTAACACGTTTCCTTCGTGATGATCATTTTGCACCCACATTTCCAAAATCATTTTTTAAAAATTATAAGGCAATGTCACTTGTCAATATTTCTCCAGTCTTGATATAGAATACCTAATTAAAAAAAAATCCAAAGAATATTTAAATAAAAATCCCTATGTTCCCCACTTCTCCTGGGTGCAAAGATAATTTGAATTTTAATCTAAAACCCTAGTTTATTTTACTTAAATTCACGTATAAAAAAGGGATTATATTTAAAAAATGACAAGTTAAAACTGAAGGATCGAAACTAAGTTAAGACATGGCTAGAAAGGTACAAATTCGAGTGTCGCAAAAAGGTTCATACCTTTTTGCACGTCACCAACTCCTTAACCTAGCCATCGAATCTTCAAATTACATAGACCATGGAATCAATGTTTTGAGTTTTGTAACTTTAAACATCATATTTAATAGGCATTCGATCTCGCTTAACTTAAATGTTGCTAGCAACTCCAATCGTTGGCCACTTCATGGTGGCTATGGTGCCCACTTGAGACTAATTAGATGAACAATTCATCTGACGGTCCCCTTTCATGGTCAAGAGCCAAGAATTTATACTTTCTCATTCCCATCATGTCAAAAAAAGGAAGAATCTCGATCGAAAGTATTTTCCCTTATTGAAAATACTTTTAAGTCATGCTTGCTTTCTTCGCAGGAGGCATATTGCTAACCGCTCGGTGACTCCACTAGGGACTATTTAAAAAGTTAGGCCTATGACTAGTAGAGTCTTGCTTAGTTCTCGGTTTCTTTAATTTTAGTCATTATTTAACTATAATCCCTTTCCATTTTTATCTACTAATCTTTTGTTTGTCATGATTTTTGTCATGAGATCATCTGACATTGCCTTGTTCCTAAATAAATATCAATTAATAAATATGGTAATACGAGGGGTAAACAAAAGGTTTAATTATTTTGCTGACACACACTATGCACTTGCATTTGCATTAGATTCCCATTAAACTCCTTTTGAGGTTAGGGTCCTAATTATTAGAAGGAAGTGAGCTATCCACCTTTATAAGTACCCCTCTGCACAAGCATTGTGATAACTTTTAGGAGTAAATTACCTATGAGTCTCATAAGTAACCCTTCGTATTTGCATAGGGAAATACATCCCTCAGATTGAATTTGTTCTGCTAGGCCTATGATAGGCCTAGGATCAGGGTGCCTTGATTATCCTTACCAGAGGAATGAGCAATTTGGATACCAATTTAGATGTTAACTCAAACCCATATAGTGAACCCTATGAGCTAAACCATGTCAAACCATGACAAAATGCTGTTAAAATGACCTGAAGAATAAGAAGACTTAGGGAAACACTTATAACATTTACTTTTGCATGCCATAATTATTTAAGCAATAGTGAACGAACATTGTTGCCCACATGTGTCATGTCAGTGTTAGGACATGATGTTATGCTGTCTGATCGGCAGTTAACCTTCATCAATAAGTGAATGATGGCAAACGAAGGTCATCAAGTACAAAACACATTGTCGTCTTAGAGAAAGTCATGTTTAACCTAAAAAAGGCTATTATACTGCTCGATGGAGGCTTAATGCGTATCTTACTTTAGGTGGTGATGAACGAACATTTCTTGGTTAGTTAGCTTTGTCCCAAAAAGGCATCGTATCATCT
Source organism: Adansonia grandidieri (assembly GCA_038382065.1). Classification (NCBI taxonomy): domain Eukaryota; kingdom Viridiplantae; phylum Streptophyta; class Magnoliopsida; order Malvales; family Malvaceae; genus Adansonia; species Adansonia grandidieri. Next base: position 15,646 of record JBBYHK010503923.1, on the reverse strand, counting down.
TGATCAAGGTAAAACTTCACTTAAACAAGCTGTTCTATTGTCCGACCAATGGCTTAACACATGTTAAATACTAAGTAATGGTATGTCACCATATGGGTTGTTGACTTATCTATGAGGTATCCTATCACCTCAATAAAGGTGATTTTTACCTAGACACATCATTATGTTATCCATGGGTATTTACCTTGTCATGATAGTTGTAATTATCATGCTTGCCCTTAGGCATCGTAACACCTATCATCGAGGCATTTTTTCTGATTTGTTTTTATTCTTCTATTCTTTGTTTGTATTGTTTCAAAATGTCACTAACCTATTTCCTTTTTATTTCTTGATTGTTACATGTTTCATGCATCATAATCATCGTTATGGAATAATTGGCTGAAGGTTTATGTTGAGCAAGTGTGTCTATCATGGAACAACAATTCATTCCTATCTTCAAGTCTCTTAAAGAAGTTAAAGCATGGTCAAAGGGTCGATGGTGCAAAGATGGGGATATCCTTAAGCATAGCTATGTCTTAAAGACACATAAGAAAGTCAAGATAGGGTACTGTCAAAATAATTGGCATGATTTGAAGCACATATGGGCTAGTGGGACAATAGTGAGAAAAAGTCATTCATAAAAAGATATGGGGATATAGCTTCATTACTTCAAGTTGTGAGTAGCATCACAATTCTAGAATTTAGCATACCGATGCTTCATCTTTAATCAGGAAGATTTGAGTCCCACAGTCGATGAGTACATAGCATTGCTCAACATTAAGAGGGCCAAGTCTGATAGTATATATTGTAAAGTGCTACAACCTTCGTATTTCAAGAAGAGACTAGCACAAATTCTCAAAGCCATGGAGTCTAAGATTAATGGCCATGTCAATAGAAAGGGAATAGTGAATGCATTTCTTTAGCCAATCTAAAGAAAATGCTGCTGAATATCAGCAATCTAAAGAAAGTTTAGGATGTTTTTGCCTTGGCGATATACAAGTTGGTCATATTCCCAAAAACCTTAAAGTGTGTGGAGGTGGTAGTAGCAAATTTCTTCTCCTTCTTGTGTTGCAATATCAATCCTGCATCTACTACCATTACTGAAACCATTCGAGCCCTTAGCTTTTACAAACAACGAGAATAGATAGATTCATCAGATATGTGCCATTCTTCCACATTTGGCTTGTCAATCACTTTTTGGTGGAAGAAAAGAGAATGATGCATAATTTCTTTTCTAACTTTAGCCCTCTCTCTAAGATCTTTGAGAAAGAATGGCCCTAAGGCAATTCTGAGGAACAATGAGCCAAAAAATTTTAAAATCTCAAAGAAGAAGTTACATGAAAGGCCTTATGGTTGTCCCTCCAATCAATCATATATAGGTGTAAAGACTATAATTGCATGCCACTTATGAGGTTGTGCAAAAGCACCATCTATGTACCCCTCCTAGTTTTACAATAGTTCCAATGCTAACAATTTATCTTGCTCTTTAAAAACATTAAGTATTGGGACTTCAGATATGGAGAAGCCAACTATAAATCAAAAGTCCAGTAAGCCTTCCATGCTTTGTGGAAGGTCCATTACATGGAGAGTTACTGGAGAGAAAGTACCATGACTCTATGGTATGATGAATGTAAGATCCATTACAGCAATAACACTTTATGACTACCTAATATTATAACATTACTAGTCGCGATGGATGAGCCTACTTCTAAAGTTGAACTACTTAGATGGGAATTTAAACAAGAGAGGGTTGTTTTTTCCATAGAAATTGCTCGGTTGAGGGAAGAAAAGAGTTAGCTAAAGATGGACATCTACCTTCGGACAACAAGCTAAATTGAGTGGTTAAAGAGGGAGATCACTTCAAGAAAGATCTTAAAAGTTTGACTAAGGACTATGCAACACTTCAAAAAGGGAATAAGTCTCAGAGCATCAACAATTCATCAACTAAATGAGACATGGAGTTTCCTATACTTAGAAAAAACTGAATCAGTGGAAAGAGAAAGCTTAGGTAAAAAAGGAAAAGCTCATAAGGTCTTATGCCATCACATTAACTTACCAAAAGAGGAATAGATGACTTGAAGCTTGATTATGGGACTTGAGAGCTGATAAGGTTAAGAATGAAACCCTAACACGTAGGGTTCAAGATTTGAAGCATTTACTCTAAGCTTACCAAAACCATATCATTGAGTTAGTGAAAGCCTTTGAATAGCGAGAATGAGACTGGTAGACGATGATTGACCAATATGCTAAAATTATTAAGAGCGACACCATCACCTCACCAAGCAAATTCAGATAGCCTAGTTAGAGGCAGATGATATGATCGAGGTGGTTTAATCTTTAAGGTAAGACATCATACCCATTGAGGTCCATGAGTAGTAGTTATTGACTCTCTTAGAACGATTAAACAATATAATCATGTTAGATATTTTCAGATGTAATCATGTCAAAACTCTTTTTGTTGCTCTATGAAAAAGTTAGTGGTAAAGCTATTCTATGAGCCAATTGTTTTTATTACATTTTAATATTTAACTATATTCTTTTATTAACTTACTTATGCATCCATATTAATAATTATTTATTGTCATGATTGCATACTCATTGTTATCTCATCATAAGCAATCATTAATAAACATATTTAAAATAAATAGTTTAATACGGTAATGATCATAAAAGTGTAAGCAATTCTGAAATTGGGCAAGAAAGACAAAACTGAATATTGCACACCACTATAATATCAATTATCATAAATGGAACATGAGCAATGATCACCATGAATGAATTAAGTGACTTGAGTTAAGTACATAGAATCAGAAGACCAAATGCTACATCGGTAAGACAAAATACAAGCTCAAATCATGAAGCTCATGGAATTAATGATAGCTTCTACCAAAAAAGGGTAGGCTAATACTGTGGATATTACGAATAGGCTAGCTAATTTGGAAAATCATCCTACCAATAATATTGAAGCTACCTAAGAAAAAACCTGTCAAGAGCAACAGCATAACACAATACCAACAGTACTGGTAGCATTAGTGATATATCTAAACCCCATGGTGACTAATCAATTTTTCCTCGAATTCCAAGGGTTGAATATGAGAGTTTCCCCAACAAATCCTATAATCCTTGACCATAATGATAAAGAGTAGACAAATGGTTAAAAGCCTGCAACGTTTGACGATAAGATGTATAAGTTTTAGCTATTAGAAAAGCTCCTTCAGGCCATTGAAAAGAATGACAAGTTTAGAGCCATTAATGTAGAATTTTTATCTCTGGTATCTAACCTTGTCATTTTTTTAAAGTTCAAGATACGTAAGTTTGAGAAATTCAATGAAACTAGTGACCCCACCATGCATATTCGAATGTAACTTAGAAAGATGGTCAAGTATGAAAAAGATAAAAAGCTTTTCATCCACTATTTTCAACATAGTTTGACCGAGGCAGTCGTTTGATGGTTCATTGAATTTGATAATGTTAAGATTCAATATTGGGCCAACCTAGCTAGAGCCTTTTTGAATCAGTACCAACATGTGCTGAATTAGGCTCCTAACCATTTCTACCTTATGAACTAGGAACTGAAAATTTTAGGCAATATACTTAAAGGTGGAGAAAAGATGCAGCTTTAGTCCAACACCCTTTAACTGAGAAAGAGATGATCATGATGTTGATCAACATCTTACGGGTCCTGCACTATGAGAAATTGATTGGAAATGCCATTAAAAAGTTCACTAATCTAGTTTTATTCAGCGAGATGATTGAGTAACAATTAAAAATGGCAGGATATCCATAGATGAGTCATATAGATCAAGTAAGAGGCCTGCTACTAATAAGAAGGAAGAAAATGGAGGGTGAATGCCATAAACTATGCCAACCCATCCCAACCGAGCTAGTATCAAGTCCCCAATCCTTATTACCGAGTGCACCTTACTTTAACGTATTCATGATTCCTCTTCAGTCAGTTTATGCCATAACTTATAACCTATCCTTTACTATCTCGCTAAATCTATCATGAAATAACTAACCACATGCCAACCAAAATGTCAAGAATAGTGCCAACAATGTATCAAACAATATAGATGCAAACTAGCGAAGACAACAGTTCGACCCTGTCCCCATGACCTACAAAAAGCTTTTTAGGCTCTGCTCCAAGGGCATCTAATCACTCCCGAGTATGTCCTAAAGAAGAAACCTTAATGCTCTTAATGGTATAACCTTAATTCCCATTGTGACTATTATGCAGGGGCAATGGCGCATGACATCGAGAACTATATTTCTTTCAAGTGAAGGGTACAAAGCCTTATTAATCCAAAAGTTTTGCACTTCAGGATGAACTAAGGGCCAAATGTTACTGTAAACCCTTTACCAAACCATGCTAAACTAGTGATGAACATGATTGATGTCAAGGATGATTTCAAGGTCAAAAGAAAAATAGAAAAAGTCAGGATGCCAATGAGTCTGGTTTGGCAGATATTGATTCAAGTAGGAATACTTAATGCAATTGGAAGATCAAAAAAAGAACTTGATGATTTCTATGACTGCCACACTATTCATGGCCATATTCTTTAAGCATGGTCCAAAGAATGATGGATAAGTGCTGTCACAATGTGCCCCTCATGTTACATGCTATGATTTAAAAATGAAAGAGAAAAGGTAAAATAAAATGGCTCACCTTTGGGTCATCCCTTAGTTAGGATTTGAATTAGGTGTAATGGAGTAAAGGTTAAGGGGAGGACCATCAGATAAGTCACTCATCATACTAGTTTTATATGGCCATTACGAAATGGCCAAGACTTGGAATCACCACTGATCATTTTGGGCTAGGTATAACTGGATACTTATTAAAACTGGTGATTCTAATTTATGAAACTTAAAACACTGATTTTAAAAACTACATATACCAAAGTTCATTTGAAAAAGGTTTAAGAGTCGATTATGCTTGGGGAAGGACTAGCACCCCCATGATGCCTGAAATTGGTACCATCTAGCTGTAAATTATCCAAGTCTCACTTTCCTTTGGTTTTCTATATGCGATCATTATTTATGTCTAATCCCTTTCTTATAAATACAGATTTTTAAATATAAATTTAGGTTTTTATCATAAAGGTTTAATTGATATCTCTCTATGCAACCAAAGAGAGAAGAGAAACATAGAGAATTTAGTCAAATGAGATTTGGATTAATTTAAAAGAAAATACACTATGTCAAAAACTAGAAGGACATTGACATAAAACATTTCCTCAAATTTTATGAAATTGGAATTTAAAATCATGAATGAAAAATCGTCATGGAGAAAGGAAATGTGTTAGTAAGGCATAAAAGAACATAATAAAAGTTACTGACCTCAGTTATTGAAGAAAGATCGAATAAAAATAAAAAAAAAACAAATTAATATACAAAGACATAAAAAAAGAGAGATGATTGAGATGTATCTCATAATCGATCTCAGTTATTGAATAAAGACCGAATTGACAATATTGAGACATGTTTGGATTTAATGGTCATCTTGGGCATAAAAATTGATAAAAGGTCTAGGGAAAACTGGGGAAGAAAAAACTTAGATTTTTAATTTATTTTTGAAAAGTGAGGTTGGAGTATCCCCTCATAAAAAGGGGTTTTAAAGCATCCCATTAAAAAGGGGTTTGAGGAAAATATAGATCTTAGAATTGAAACTCGATAATTTAAATAGGAGATGGAAGTTAATTTCCAAAGATGTTTAGAGTCTGGATCCTAGCATAGCAGCAACTTTGTCATAACACAAAGCTCTATGGGGAAAATCATTGAATACATTTGGAGTCATTCAAATGACCTGAAGAGATGGTTTAGGAAAATCCTAGTGACTTTTGTCAAGTTCAACAAAAGCAAGGGACAGCATCGTGCTGTCCACCTTCCTAAATTTATTCTGGTTTGGTATGAAGATTTCTACTGGCAAACAGGGTGCCATTAGAAAGGCAACTCATTAAGGATTAATGTAAAATATTCCACAAATACTAGAAAATCAATTTAGGTGGAATTAATTTTTGAAACCAAGTCTGAGTCAATACTAATTGCAAATATAGGGGAAGTGGCTATGAACTTCAAAGAATCACTCCAGACTCATTTGGAATCATTAAATCATTTTGGAAAGAGAATTTTATATATTTTCTAGGAAAAATATTTGAAAAATTCAAATAAATCATCTGATGGGTTAGAATTCCTAAACAGAATATGAATTGCTGATTCCAGTTTTTAGATAGCGAAAGTTCAAACATAACTCTGACCTCCAAAATGATCTGTGAGCAAAAAAGGTGCCATTTGAAAGATAATTCAAGTCCCTTTAAAGAAAAAAAGCTAAAAAATTCTAGAAAAATCTTTTGGTGTCCGAAAATAATTCTTTTATTAGGGATCACTATGTTGTTGGTACTAAAATAGGGTTTTTTTTTTTTAGCTTAAGGCTTTTATGGTTACCTGTCAAGGTATTAGACATACAAATGTCTAATCACTAAGGTCATGGTAGTGGAGTAATAGGCCAATCCAACTTTTGGAGAGTAGGCCACTGAATCGCCCGCTGTCCACGCCATTAGTCATGATGAAAGGCTTGCAACAAGGCTTTAAGCAAGACTTGAAAATGGTTTTGCTTTTTGTAAAGTTAAAAGCAGAATTTGTTTGGCCTACTGAGTCCATGATTCCAAGCATTTATGTTGATATATTCCAAGATTAGAGAACCAAATTATTGAAAATATTAAATCTATGCTAATCCCTATTGATTGAAGTTAGTATGGGCTTAACTTGGGGTTTTCTTTGAAAATAGATTTTTACAAGGATCATAGAGGCATTTTAACAAACATATGATAAAATAAACTAAGTGCAAACATCAAACATAAGCAAAGATTCAAAATAAAAGTTACCTATGCATTTTAACAAAAGAATCACGGTGAAAATACATTTACTAGCTTACTAAATGTAGACACGCCATTTTGTTTAAGGATCATCTAAGGCATTAAAAACCATTATCCATGGCATCGGAGGTAATTATTTTGAGCATTCTTGGAAGCACGGGTCAATTTTTCATTATTTTTAACTAAAAAAGGGTAATTCAGAGAGCCATAGTTATATGTAAGTCATATTAGTGCATAGGTATTGATACCAAGCTCTTACACTACTGAAAATTTAAATTTTCACATGTAGTATCAATAGAAGAGGGTTTGATATCAAGACCCAATGAGTGGTATTGATACTTAGTATGTTTGTATTGATACAGACCTCTAAGTCTGGAGATTCAAAACTTTTTTGGCTTTTTGTATTAATGCTCATGGGCAAAAATTAGCTTATTTATCGATACAAGATGCTTTGTATCAATACACCAAGGCATTTTTGCCCAGCTTGAGCCATTTTTTAGTCGTTGCACCATTGATTTAAAAATTCGATGCAAACATGCTTATTGCACCAAAAATCATCAAAATTCACACCAAGGCTTAGCTTTAGGCTTGTGATTGGATTTAGACAAAATTTTAAGGCCCAAATTGCAATAACAAGGGACATTTTATGACATTCTACAAATTGCCAAAGGGTAAGGCTGATTTTTCTCAATGCTCAGTTACATAAAGTGGCCTTGATCCACTATTTTTGCTAAGCAAACAAATGAGTTTGCATGGCAGCTGAGCACAGTACCTTGTTTTAGCATGAGGTACATGAACCAAAACCCCATAATGTCCTTGTTTTTTTTTTTTCATTTTTTGTCTTCATAGTCACATGGCTATATATGACACCTTTGGCTTAATTGAGAGATATATAAAGACACACATAGACACAAAGAGATATTCAAAAAAAACCTACACAAATAGAGAGAAAGCACTCATTGTCACATATTCTTTTAATATTCCCTTACCTACCAAAAGAAATAGAAAAACCTTTTTCCATTCCTGTAGCTCCTTAAAACCACCACTAAAAAACCCTCTAAAACCCTCATTCCACTTCCATCTCCTTTCAAAACCCCTTTTATTGACACCTTAAACAGAAAGCTCTTCTTTTTTTCATCATTTTCTTGTTTCTCAACATCAAAAAGAAGGAAAAAGGAGAGTTCAAAGTTACTGCTCAGAGAAAAAGGCTGAACATGGAAACTTTTGGTATATTTTCTCCCTATTGCTCTGTTTATTCTCTATTTTTTTAGCATTTACATCATTTTACTGGCCCCTTTATGTTACCGTGAACCTCCTAAGATTCTCATGCATATTTGTCGCCTTAATTGTGGTAGTCTTAGGCTTGATGATCCTCTTAATGCCTTGATGTTGCTTAGATGGTCAAATATGCTATGCTTTATTTTTACCATTATAATAGCCCCTATTCAAGAATTTTTTGCATTTTTCATCCACCTTTATATATTTATCTCACATTTGAATCTTCACTCTAACATGTTTTACACATATTCATGCATTTTCTTGCATATTGGTAGGTTTAATGAAAACAAAAATTTCATCTTGAAAATTCTAGCATACTTTCTTTTGGTTAAAAATGTTCATACCATCATACATAGCTTGATTCTAGATGTCATTTACGAGTCTAACATTCTTAATGCATCTTATCATCATCATAAATTTTGCCACCACTATCATTGTCAAAAATCACTTTTAGTTGTTTGAATGTGTTGTCTAGGTTCACTATTATGTATGTTGCATTTCATTCATGACTTTTCTGTCAAAATGCACACTTCTTTGTTGCCAAATATCTGATTTTCAAAAGCCCTAAATTAAATTTATGCTATCTTCGATAGATGGACACTGGCATGGATTTAATATTTTCACTAAATTGGTCCTCTAATCTTAGGTACAAATCAAACTTTCCAGGTCTAGATTCATTATTGAATGAGCTTTTAAATGTTGTCTTCTTAAAAAATGATCATTTTATTTGATAAAACATCAAGCCATGATTTTGAGTCTAATACCCTCATTTATTGCATTGTCAATGGGTTATTTCATCATCCCAAACTACTCCAAGATCATGGAATGAATTCATGATAACCATGTTACCCATTCCTTTTCTATCATGGGCGTTCGAATGTCTTTTGCTTGTGTATGGTCTTGAAAAATCTAAAAATACTAAAAAACTCCTATATTTTTGCTTTGGCAGCACTGTGCCCACCATAAAAGAAATTGTTTTCAAGGCAAAACATATTTTTTTGGAATTTTCTAATATTTTTCTAAACGAGCATCAAATTACCTTTCTAACAGTGTCTCGATTGCACTCGAGTTATTCCGAATGAGTGAGTTATGATTTTTTGAACCTTTGTTGTCTGGAACCCTTGGAACTAGCAAACTACATTCTATTTTGGCTATTTCATACCACCAAATAATTTTTCTAAATTTTTTAAATATTTTTCCTAGAAATTTTTGTGAAATCCCCTATTATTTGCAATTTAATGATACCGAATGAATCCGAAACGATTACTTAAAGTCTACTATGCCCTTTCCCCTGCATAGGCTGCCAGTGTCAAACAAACCCAATTTTAATAATTAATTCCACTGAGAAAGTGATTTTCTAGGATTTTTGGCATATTTTTATATCAAACCTTATCAAATCACCTTTCCAAAGGTACCTTGCTTGCACCTTCAAATTCACTTGAAACAAATTCAGAATGGAGACAATGCAATGTTGTCCCTTATTTTTGCAATTAAAATCAACCCAACTTCCCAAACCACTTTTATCAAGACGTTCAAACTTCTCGAAGTGTACCCAACTAACTTCCCATGGGGTCACATAATATAACACAAGTCATCCAGATTTGATCAAGGCTAAAACAAAAAATAATTTTATTCAAACTCTTGGTTCTATTTTCAAAATACCTTTGATCCAAAATATTCTATTTTTTTACAAATATTAAAATTTTCATTTTTAAGGACATTCCAACCACACTTTCCAAAGGGATATTCTAACCCTACTCTTTACCTAAAGTCTAAATTTTCTCTTTCCTAAAACTTTCAAAAGGGTTTTTGATCACAAGCTTCTTTTGAACATGTTCAAAACCATCATCATTGGGGATACTCTAACCCTGCCTTCTGAGATACTCTAACCTCACTCTTTACCTAAAGTCTGAATTTTCTCTCTCTTGAAACTTTTAAAATGGCTTTTGATCAAAACCTTTTTTTGAACACATTTAAAACCATAACATTTAGGTGTACTCTAACCCCATCTTCCAAGTGAATACTCCAACCTCGCTCTTTACCTAAAGTCTACTTTCACTTTTTCCAAAACTTCCTAAAAGGGCTTTTGATAAAAAATTTCTTTTGAACACATCCAAAACCACCACAATTGGGGATACTCTAACCCTATCTTTTGAGGGGAGACTCTATCCTTGCTTTTCACCAAAAATCCAAATTCGTTTTGATTAAAATATCCTGAGAAATTTTAATCAAAACCTTTTTTTCTATCATTCAAGTTACCACCATATCCAAACATCTCTCAAAGTTGTCATCTTGGTTATTCATCAATAACCGAAGACAATTACGACATACATTCTGATCCCTTTCTTTTCTTCATTATCTTGTATGATTGTTCTTATATGATATGATTATTTTCTTTTCATATTGCTAACATCGTTTCCCTTTTATAGTGACCATTGGGCATTCATATTTGAAAATTGTTTTAAAAAATGATAAGGCAATATCCTACGTTGTATCTCTCCAGTGCCTAACACAGAATATCCAAAATTTTAAAATTTAATTCAGAGATTATTTTCGTAAAAAAACCCTATCTTCTCTACATCTCTGGGCACATAGGTGATATAATTTTTTTCTTCAAAACTTGGATCTACATTTTACCAAATTTCATGCGTTAAAGAGATGATAAAGTGAAACCGATTAAATCTAATCCGAAGTGAGATATAGTTAGTGGGTACCAATTTCGAATATTATGGGGGTGTCAATCCTTCCCTATTCATAACTAACTCTCAAACCTAACTGATGAATCTCTAGATCTCGTAGACCTTGAAATCAGATATTCCTATTTTCATAGCTTGAAATGTTACTTTCAATAGGCATCTGATTATGCCTAACCTAAAATGATTCACCAAATTTATGGCCATTTTATGATAGCCTAATAGTCCCTTTCCCCTGCACATCATTACGCCTAATTCAAATCTCAATCAAGGGATAACCCAAAAGCTTAACCACACCACCATCTATATTTTAAGCATGCGCACTCATTTTGGATCGATTGAAGATAAAAGAGGTATGTGGCAACAGCTTGGTGACACTATTAAGGAACTATTTAAAAAGTTAGGCCTATGAGTAGTTATGTCTCGCCTTGGTTTTTTTTTTGGTTTCCATCATTATTTAGTTATAGTCCTCTTTTATTTTTATCTTCTAACCTTTTACCTTTCATAGTTTTTATCTTATAATTGTCAAGGGCTACTCTATTCCCAAATAAATATCAATTTGAATAAGTAATATAGGGGTAAAACAAAAGGTTTGATTTTCATTGACACACACTGTGCACATGTATTTGCATTAGATTCCCACCAAACTCAATGGTAAGGTTAATATCCTAATTATTAGGAGAAATGAGCCATCCACCTTCATAGGTAACCTTCCGCATAGGCATGGCAAGACATTTAGATGTAAATTACCTATGTCTCTTGTGAGTACACTTTTGCATTTACATAGAGAAATATATCAATCGGATCGAACCTATTCTGCCAAACCTGCGATGGGCCTAGGATTGGGGTGCCTCAATTATCTTTACTGAATAAAAGAGCTATTCGGATACCAATTTAAGCTACAACTTAAGCTCATATAGTGAACCCTAGAGCCAAACAATGTCAAACCATATCGGAGTGCTACTAGTGTTAACCTTGATTTCGGTTTTGATATAACAAACAACTTAAGTTAAATTAATACTCAACTTGGTATTTGTGTTTAAATTGAAAAGCATCTTGAAAAATACTAAGTTTGTAAAAAATTATCTACTCTAAAGAGTATATTTATACTTAGAATAATTTTTAAGATTTGTTTAAGTCAACAAAAAATATTTCACAAATGTTTTTGAAGGTTGGTATCAATACAAAGAACAAATGTATCAATACTATGCATAAAACCCCTCAAATGTATTAATACAAGTATGAAGGTATCGATACAGCCTATTTAGTATCGATACTCACCCCATACAAGGCTTGGTAGTAGCCAAGGTTTGTATGAAACCTTCAAATGTATCAATACAAGTGAGTATGTATCGATACAAGCTGCTTAGTATCGATACTCACTCCATGGGTATCGATACAAGGCTTGATATTAGCCAAGATTTGGCTGAAACCCTCATATGTATTGATACAATGGTATTTATATCGATAGAGCTTGCTTAGTATCAATACTCAGATCCCTATATCGATACAACAAGCCATAACGATCACTTTTTTTGAAATCTATATCGATGCTACAATACGAGATTGAACGAAAACAAGCATTTATGAAGGCTACAACAGCTCTCCAACCATTACATTAAATGCCCAACATCTATGAATCAACTTCCAACTATAAATGGAGGTTCCAAATAGCTGGAGAAGTAGAGATATAGATTTCATTGAATCATTGAACAACAAAAGCTCAAAATCATCAAATTCTTTATTTCCACTTGTATCAAATTCATACTCTTCAAGTTTATTGGTATCTTATTCATCTTGTACTTAAATTCCAGCAAATATCTACCTACTAGAGGTTAAATTGGTTTGCAAAATACTTCTTTCATATTAAAAAAAGGGTTGTGTGAAAGTGAATGAAAATATTTTAAAGTTTGAGGTATAATTCTCAAAGTAATTGAAAGGTTTTATTTACGCCTTAAAAGATAGTTGTGTAAGGTTATATTGTAGCCTTAAAGGTAATAATTTTCTTAGTGAATTATCGGAATCACCTAGGTAAGAAAGCACTAAGAAGAGAGAATGTAGGTGCCGAATTAAAGGATTGAACCTTTATAAATTGATTGTTGGTTTTTCTCTTCCTTATTTTATTTTCAATTTTCAATTTACTTCAAGTTTATAATGTTTTTATAGAACCAATTCACCCTTTCTTGGTTTAATCTCTCCTTTGAAGCTCACAATTGGTATCAAGAGCTTTGGTCTCTATTATAAGTCTCACAATCTTGAAAAAAGATCCTTGATAGCTCAAAAATAGAGAATGCAAACATTGTAATCAAAGCCTCAAGAAGCCTACAAGAGTTGAAAAGCCAAGATGAAGTTTGTCTTATGGCATTTGAGATAAATACAAATGCTATAGGACTTGAAAGGCATTCCATCATGAGACCTCCACTCTTCAATGGTGACAATTACTCATATTAGAAGATAAGGATGGGGCTCTTTATCCAAGCAAACGACTATGAAGTATGGAAAATCATTATCAATGGACCATTCATTCTAAAGAAGAGAGTTGGAGATTGCGTTGTGCCAAAAGAGGAAGAAGAATGGGATGAACAAGACACCAAAATGGCACATTTAAATGCCAAGGCCATGCACACATTATTTTGTGCTCTTGGTCTAAGTGAGTACAATAGAGTCTTACTATATGACAATGCTAAGCAAGTGTGGGATCCATCATGAGCCTCTACTCTTCAATGGTGACAATTACTCATATTAAAAGATAAGGATGGGGCTCTTTATCCAAGCAAATGACTATGAAGTATGGAAAATCATTATCAATGGACCATTCATTCTAAAGAAGAGAGTTAGAGATTGCGTTGTGCCAAAAGAGGAAGAAGAATGGGATGAACAAGACACCAAAATGGCACATTTAAATGCCAAGGCCATGCACACATTATTTTGTGCTCTTGGTCCAAGTGAGTACAATAGAGTCTTACTATATGACAATGCTAAGCAAGTGTGGGATAAGTTAGCAACCACACATGAAGGAACAAATCAAGTCAAGGAATCCAAAATAAGCATGCTCACACTTGACTATGAATTGTTCAAGATGAAAATGGATGAAACCATCAAAGAAATGTCAGATAGGTTTACAGACATCATCAACGGGTTAGAAGTACTTAGAAAGACCTATCCAAATAAAGAGATGGTAAAGAAGCTACTCAATAGTCTTCCCAAGTCATGGGAAGCAAAAGTGACAACAATTGAAGAATCCAAAGATCCCAACACACTTTCTTTAGATGAACACATAGGTTCTCTTCTAACCTATGAAATGAAGATAAGCAGGGACAAGAACCATCAAAGAAGGCAAGTGTTGCCTTTAAATCAACCACACCTAGTGATGATGATGAAAAAGGTCAAGGAAGATGAAATGGCCATGTTCGCAAAAAGATTCAACAAATTCATGAGAATGAACAAAGCAAGAAGATCTCATAAAAAAGAAATGATGAAGAGAGACTCAAGCAAGAAAGAGAAAGAACAAATTATTTGCTATGAGTGCAAGAAACCAAGACATATCAAATTTGAATGTCCAATATGGAAAAAATCAAAACCGAAGAAGCAAAAGAAGAAGGCTATGGTGGCTACATGGAGTGACAGTGACACTTTCGATAATGATGATAAGGAGGTGGCCAATCTATGTCTCATGGCTCATGATGAGCCCAAGGTATCTTTTAATGCTAATACTAACTCATTTGATGAATTACAAGATTCATTTGATGAATTAGCATTAGAATTCGAAGTTATGAATTTGAAATACAAGAAAATGAATTCTAAACTTAAGGAAGAAAATGAAACATTAACCATGACAAATGATGATCTTAAGAAAAGAGTAGATGAGTTACAAGTCAACATTGATGATTTAACCAAGAAGAACACAAACTTGCATAACTCATTTGCAAGGTTTTATATGGCACAACAAAAATTGAATAACATGCTAGAAACACAAAGAGCATTCTTTGATAAAGATGGTTTGGGCTATAATAGAATCTAAAAAGAAACTCAGTTCAAGAACTTCTTTATAACACAATACAAATCATTTGATGTATCTAGCATATGTATAAATTGCCATAAACTTGGTCACACATTCCATACATGTTCCTTACAAACTATCACTTATAAAGAAAAACTTATTAGGAGAATATTGGTCCCCAAAGGTGTTGGCACATCTCCAGATGAAGCTATAAAATTAAAATGGATTCCAAAAAGCACAAAAATTTTAAGCACTAATACTCAAGGACCTAATAAAATTTGGGTACCTAAAAAGAAAATATGATTTTATGGTTGTAGGAGGAAGAGCATTGCTTCAAGGAAAATTCAATAAAGGAAAATTCTTGGTTCCTTGATAGTGGATGCTCAAGACACATGATCAGTGACAAAAATCAATTCGTGGAGCTAAAGCCTAAGGATGGAGGAAGTGTTACTTTCTATGATAACTCAAAAGGACAAATTAAAGGTATTGGAAACATAGGTAACAATTCTTCGTCCAACATTGAAAATGTTCTATTTGTCAAAGGTCTCAAACATAATCTCCTTACTATTAGCAAATTGTGTGATAAAGGTGTGAAAGTTATTTTTGAATCAATAAACTGTCAAGTTATTGATGTTGAGACAAATAAAATTGTTTTTATAGGACATAAAGAAAGAAATGTTTATGTTGTGCAACTAGGTGATTTATATTCTCAAAATATTTGTTTCGTTGCTAATAATGATGACTTGTATTGGTTGTGGCATAGAAAATTAGGACATGCTAGTATGAATGTAATCTCCAAACTATCTAGAAAAGACCTTGTTGTT
>JBBYHK010503912.1:0-14114 GCA_038382065.1 Adansonia grandidieri | reverse complement strand
AATAGATATCAAATCCTTATTTGAGAAATCGAAGTTCAATGGCTCATAGTCCTCAACTACCTGTCTTTTCAAAATTTTGATCACGGTAGTAGCCTTTTATGGCTTTCTAGTTTAATTACACTATATCATATCCTTAAACTAGGACTTGCCATTTGAATACTTTTGTTGATGGTAAAGGAGCTTTAGATAAGTATTTGACAGGATTAAGCTTTGAAATTAACTAAGTTGGTATAGCATATACTATTTGAGCTTAAGAGTAGTCCAAGCTAAGGTACATCATAATTTTTCTTTCAATGAACAATTGCTTTTTCCTACATAGTCAGTAGTGTGCTTTTTCCTACATCATAATTTTGTGAATTTTTTTGCTAAGATAGTCAATAGTGTGCTTTTTCCTACATGTTTTGTCATGTTACATTAATACATATCCCATAGATTTCTAAACAATTGATAAATATGGTATTAAAGGTTGTCTTGGGATTAAAGTTACAAAATGTAGTGCTTGATTTTGTAAAAGGCTTCTTGTCACTCATCATTCCACTATCTTATATTATGCTTTTACAAAAGCTGGAATATTGGGTCACATTATCATTGAGTTTGGAAATAATCAAGTAAAGTAGTTTAATCTCCTTGAGAAAGTCCTCACCTCTTTCTATATGTGAGGTAGGGCTAGGTTTTGAATAACTTTAATCTTATCTAGGTCAACTTATTTCCTTTTCTTACTGACAATGAAAACCTAGCAATTTTCTCGAGGTTATACTAAAAGTAAATTTAATAGGGTTAAGTTTAAATTAAAACTTTCTCAATATCTTAAAGAGCTTCTATAGATTGGGCATATGCTCATTTCCTTTTAGTGACTTGGTAATCATATCATCCACATAGATTTCTATCTCTTTGTGTATAACTTTATGGAATAGAGTCACTATAACTCTCTGATATGTTGCCGTGACGTTCTTTAACTTGAAAGGCATTATCTTATAGCAAAATTTTTCCTATGTGATCATAAATATGATCTTTTCCATGGTTTCAAGTGCCCTCTTAATTTAATTGTAGCTTAAAAACCTATTTATGAAGAAGAATAAGTTTTTCACAATATTATCCATGAAAGGTATCTATATGTTGTAATGGAATTTATCTTTCGAACTAACCTAGTTTAGGTCCATAATCAACACATATCCATACTTTGCCATTCTTTTTAGGGACCAGATAATATAGCCACCATTTATGGTATTTCGCTACCTTCAAGAATCCTGCCTTAAATAGTTTTTTCATTTCTTTTATCTTTAGCAACATTTCTAGTTTCATCATTCTAAACATTTGTTGTACCAGTTTACATTCTAGTTTTAGAGGGAGTTTTGTGGACTACAATGTTTATGTTTAGCCCGGCAAGTTTATGTAGGACCAAGATATTATATCTTTGTATTCTTTGAGGAGAGTTATCAATTCTTTTCTAGTAAACGGTGATAACGAGGTCTTTATCTTATCTTTTTCTTATTATCCTCACTTCCTAGATTTATCATTTCAATTGGTCTTTTATGGGGAATTTTTTTATTTTCTTAATTAATTATCTTAATAGATCTAGGGGCAATGCACATTCTTCAACGTTTTCATCGATGTTAAGGTCGACTAAACAAAAGGAACTTTCAAAATTGATCTTTGAATTATTGCCTAAATTGCCCATTTTTTTTTAATTTAGACGATTGAAAAGGGTGGGGAATGAAATAATATAGGTAAAATATAGGAATGAATGAAGATAAAGAACAATAAAATGGAAAGAATAAATAGAACACAATGGAGAAAATGCATCATAACTGTCGTGTCTTTTAATGATAAATGGTAGAGTGAGCCTAAACAAAAATATTTCGAAATGCTTTTAGGCAGAAACAGATAGGATGGTTTTATGGCATTACTCTACGGTTGATTTAAATATTACAAGAACCATAGTAGCAGTTAAGTTTTTCAACACATAGCCCAGTAGAGATAGATATATTGAATACCTTGCCTCTAGACTTTTAGGATTGCCATAAACAATGTTAACATAGAACTTCCTAAATGCCTTTTCTAACACAACCAACATGTTCTCAAAATCAATTTCCTTTTTAGACTAGGATCTATACAATCTCCTGAGCAAAATCTCCCTATCAATGAATGGAAGGTCATTGATCATATCCTAGTTTTTAACCTAGAATCTTCAATAGCCTCTTTCTCTTTGCTTTTTTAATATGTCTCATCCTTTGTTCTGAATTTGGTTCAAAACTCAAATTATACTTATTTATCTTCTTAAAATGTCATTCCTTCAAGTGTTTCCCAAGTCTTTTTCTAGCTTTGTAACCTTTATTGACTGTCATCTTAGCTCTCATTTGTCTATTCCTAGATAAACATTGCTTGATGATTGGTAGCCCATTTCCTATAAATGTGGCATTATTATAAACTCAAATGACCCAAAAGAACACTCTAGAGCATCTTTATAAACTCAATATAGGGTGTATCAATAGAGGTCGCCATAATAATATCTTTTTTTTGCAACATTGACTAGCTTTTCTTATCATAAAGTTGACTTTCTAGTGCAATGATGACAGAACTGCCCCAGCAGAATGAATCTAGGGCCTACCCAAGAAACAATTATAGGATAGAGTAATATCCATCACTTAGAATTCAATCTTATATGTATAGGGTTTTAATTTAGGGCGAGTGTTATCAAAGACTCTTACCACAACATGGTTCTAATTAATGTGTGACATGTCAATTGGTAGTTTAGCTAAAGTGGCCATAGGCATTACATTCAATGAGAAGCCATTAGAAATAAGTATTTTTGAAAAGACGTGACCCTTACAAGTGTTGGTAATGTAAAAAGCCTTTGTTAATCGTTATTCATTGAATGGAATCTCACAATCACTAAAAGAGATAAAGTTGTATGCTATGATATTACCCACTAGCTTACATAACTTGTCAAACCAATATATTATTTACAACATAAGCTTACTTTAACACCTTTAATAATGTATTCCATTGAGGCTCAGACTTTAGTAGTTCTGATAATACCAAAATTTTTGCAAGCTACCTATTCAATGGCGTCATCATGCTTAATGAATTTTAAAAATTCTTGGTGATTACATACCTATTTTAACTTTTGGCACTTCTTTTGAAATTAATTTAGCATTTTTTATGCTTTAGATTATACTAATTTAGGGTTTATAGCATCTACCAATATGTGTCAATGATTGATTTCCCAAATCATTACTTTGTAATCATATTTCCATAGTATTGCCTTAGTCTTCTTTTTAGAGGAAAATGGTGGAACATATATAATCATCTTAGGCATAGGCTTTATATTGGCCACACCAGACATTATTCCTTACAGTAAATGATTAATGGTCGGCTAATTCCATATAGGGCTTGGAAAGGTCTTCCTTCGGTCATGCTCTCTTTCTTTTTGCAACTCCCTCAAACTCTTCATAGAATTCAATATCTCTTTAGGTTATCATCCTTTATATCAAAGGCCCTACACTTATTACAACACTAGAGAGCATAACTGCCACCCCTTAAAACTCATAAAAATCAACTAACTTGTCTAACTCTTTTTTAAAATTTTTTTCACTTACATTAATCATCTTGGCTTTCATCATAGCTTACTAAACTAGGTTCATTGAAGTTTTGACTTTCTCAATGTTCTTTTCACTCGTTAGACTTTTTTAGTTGATAATCATTGACTTTGCTTTCAGTATGGTTGAGTAAGAGATTTGTAGCAACATTTAGACTTGTTTGCTTTTTAACTGTAATATCCCAGTAGTCATCAAGCTCTGTACCTTACATTTGAAGATTGTGCAGTTCTTTATAGAAAGCCCTTATATATTGGTATGATATTCGTAGTGTGCATTAGCATCATACCACTTTGGATATGAAGGTTTTAAGGTTAAAGATAAAATGGTGTGACCAGCTGATCTTGAAGAAACTGAGAGTATAGTTTACCATACATCATGGGAGTAACATCAAATTAGGGTTTTTAGTGTTTCCCACAAAACTCTTTAAGTGTTCTATTTGGTATTGCATTGGATGCTTGGGTAATATTTAATGGGTAAGTGAATAAAGGATTATATTTAAATAAGTATACTAGCTAAAAAGTTAATGTGTAAAGGTAAGCGTTTGAATTTAGGTAGTTTAGGGTCAAGTGATAAAGGTTATGTATGACATATGTTCTAAGGTTGTCCGAGCTTACTAGCATTAGATTTTTATAACTAATAGCATTTGTGTCACTCTCATTTTTCTTCATTGGCATGGGTTTCTTCATAGTAGATAATTCACCCTAAGATATCTTTTCACTTTTGACTACACCTACTATCTTTCTTCTAAGAGGACCATGTCTGCAAAGTTCTTTATGTGTTCATAACCAATTTTTCTTAGAAAATAGCCTTCATGTACTTACAACAATCACTATCATTTCTTTTTCAGTTAGCGTAGGGTGTACTTGAATAGCCTCATCCCTCCACTT
This sequence comes from Adansonia grandidieri, assembly GCA_038382065.1. NCBI lineage: Eukaryota > Viridiplantae > Streptophyta > Magnoliopsida > Malvales > Malvaceae > Adansonia > Adansonia grandidieri. Next base: position 9,628 of record JBBYHK010503912.1, on the reverse strand, counting down.
TTATGCATACTGCTTAAAGGTTTCGATAGGTTTCTTCTTTATATTTTGTAAAGAGAATTTGTCTAATACCTAATCAATAACATACTTTTGTTGTTTTAGGAAAGCCTTGGCTAGATCAAACCACGTCTTGATTTTACTTTGGTCCAACTTATTGTACTATTTAACCATTGGTTCTATCAAGTAATATTGGAAGTAATGAATTAAAAACTTCTCATTATCACCATACCTTGTCATCTTTCAGTAGTACATTTTAATATAGGCCACTAAGGAAGTGATCCTACTATACTTCTCAAAATTAGGCATTCCAAAGTTATGGGGAATGATTAGGTTGAGTATCAAGCTTAACTTATTGGTATCCATAATGCCTAACTTGTCTGCTCCTTCAATGGCTGTAAGCCTCTTCTCCATTAATTGAAGCTTTAATCCTTAACATTCTTAGAATATTTGATTATACCACTTTTCAATTTGTCCAATTTAATAAGATCATGAAAACCTAGCATAATAAGAGCTAGGTTGAATCTTATGCTTAGCCATACAATTTTCTTGTAGTTGTTAAACTATTGCTACTAGGTTCAGATATACTATTAGGGTTACCTTCATAAATGGTGTTACTTTCAAATATAAGCCTTGAAGTGCCATATTCTTCACTAGCAAAGCCCTCATATTCTTATTGGGCTTATCCCTGGACTTTCTTGCTTTTTTCTTGCATTTGGACCATAAGTAGGTTCTTTCCCTTTAGTTGTCGCAGAATCAACTCCATGAGTTTTGTGATCTACTTTTTAAGTTCTTCTTGACGTTTTAGTTTCTTTTCCTATATCTTTTTTTAACTTTTCTATTCTTACTAATTGATCATTTTCCATTATCCTTAATTGGTAACATGTGTTATACTGTTGCTTAAGAGTTATCATGGCATTCTGCTCTGTGATCATAGCTCTCGTTCTAATGTAAACCCAAATTAGAACTCCATTCCATGATGTTATTATCATATTTTTATTGAATAAATATATATGAGAATGAATGCGTGAATGACATATGTATTAGAGACGTTGATTTAGGGATAATATCATCAATGGTTTTTCATTACTTTAAAACATTGGTTAAGTTAGAAGTAATCAATGGAAGAAACATTTAACTCGAGTATATTGCTCTATCAAATTATCTTAGAAGCATATCAACTCCTATTCATGCTTCTTAATTAGGAAGACATTGTGTTTCAAAGCCTTGGCTTGCTCAGACATCGTATTTGCACCATGAGATGCCATGCTTATCTAGGCGATCAAGTGGTCAATGCATCTCTATCCTGTCAAGGAAGTCTCTTTAGTTATGAGCTATGTGTTTTACTACTCTTTTTTTTCCTCCTATGGCTTCATCAAGGTGCCAATTTGGTCCCGGTCACTTTGAGTGACCATTGAGCTCTTAATCTCTGGCCTATAAGGTATTATTCTAAAATTGATTATCCTCTCTAATTTAAAGTCAAGCACTTAAATGATTATTTTCCTTTTAGCTTGCCAATAATCTAGCAGAAAGCCTAGCAATCTTTTCTTCATCTTTGTTTGACTTGTCCTTCCAAAACTCTCACTTTCAGTTTATGGCTGCAATTCCCAATGTCCAGTTCTCGGGTGTTTGTTCTTTAGATTCAAGTCTTTTTGGTCTTACTTGGTAACACTTCTTTCCTTCTTTGTTTCCTAAACCATCTCATTTATCATTAGTTGACTGTTTTTTCTCCCATATTTGGTTAGTTTCTTTACGTAAAACAATTTTTTCTTACTTAAATTTCTATCTCAGAAGCTAGAGGTGGCAAAATGAACCCGAACCCAAAAACCCACTCGAACAAACCTAAGCCTGAACCTGAATCAAACCCGATTTGACCAAAAAGTCAATGGCCCAAACTTGAGAAAACCTGAACCCGAAAAAGCTTGAACCTGAAATAACCCAAACCCCAAAGAACCTAAACTCGAAATGACCCAAACTCGAAAGAATCTAAACTAAGCCCAACCCAAACTTGAACTCAAATTTAATACTAAAAATAAATATGAAGAAATTATAATTAAAATAATTTTTTATAAATAAAAAATTTAATTATGAATTTTATTTTAATATTCTTTTAATAATTTAATTAAATATTAAAAACTTAATTTATATTTTAAATATGATTAAACTTGCTTATGGGTTGGGCCAGGCCATAGCTTTAATTTTTGTAAAATCCCAAGCCTGAGCCCTTATTTAACATACTCAAACCTGCCTATTTATGCCATAACTATTGTTCATTACATTAAAGAATATTTTTATTAATATTATATATTTTATAATTAATTTAAATAAAACATATTAATTTAAAATCACTGCTCCGAGCTCGATTGGGCTAGTCTGATATAAAAATATAAGAACTCGGGCCTAGGCCCAATTAGGCTGGGTGGATAGCCCGATCCTTGAGCAGGGCTATATATGATAAAATATTAATTTATCAAAAATAAATCATATCATGAGCTTTGAAAACATTATCAATAAAGTATATTATCCATTTATCATATTTTCTTTAATTTTATTAGTTAAACTTATTAAATATTGAGAGTTTATGTATGTTAGTAGTAAAATTATAAATACTTCTTTGAATAGGCTTTTTTACAAAAATAATGTATATTTTTATTTCTTGATATACACCGGTTTGAAATTGATTCTGAGAATGTGCTTATTTTTAATATATGTTAAGAAATCGTCACAGAAGGAGACAAGAAATTTGCATGTTGGGAACTCGCTATCTGATATGGTGAGTTCTCAATGGACACTAGGAACTCGTCATCTAAGATGGCGAGTTCCTGGTGGTGCCTTCCTTATTATTTGGAGGGGGAATTGGTAAGGCACGGCCTTGCCACTTTTTTTTGGTAGGGTCCATGACCTTGAAAAAAGTTGAGGGTCACGGACCGAGAATAATTAAAGGAAAGAGGGGAAAGGGAAAGAAGAGCTTAGGCTTTATAAATAGAGCTTGAAGCTCTTTCTTTTATATCAAAGAAAGAAAGAAAAAATTTATAGTTTAAATATTTATATTTAGAAGAATTTTTTGAATAAATTTTTAATGTATGTTTTTTTTATTTGTAGAAGTATTATTGTAATGTTAAAATATATAGCTTTGTAATTTATTATTATGATTAAATTTAATTTTATTGTAATTAAGGTTTTTGTTTGTAGAAGTTGAAATTTGTTGTCACCACCTGAGGTATCAATTAAGCTTTTTAAATAAATAGTTTGAAATTTAATTTTATAATTTATTATCATGATTAAATTTAGTTTCATTGTAATTAAGTTTTTTATAGCGATTGAAATTTTTTTGAAAGATTAAGGTATGATTTTCATCCTCTTCGAAAAAAATTATCGGATAACTGCATTATGCCATGAGAATTTTTCTATAATGAAATTTATTATATTGTAATTACGGTTTTTTGTTGTAAAAGTTGATGTAGTTTTATAAATTAAATTCTTTTAATGCTAAAAAATTTTTAACTTTTTTATATGCATATTTTTTATTAATATAATGGCTTTATTATCATCATTATCATTGTTGAGATTACAGGAAATTCATATATTCTCATGGGTATTATCTGAGATACCAAAATTTTAGTAATCAAATCTTCAAATATGACAAATTTAGAATCTTATAACTAATAAATTAATTACTTTTTGAATAGAGTTATGATTAGAGTTACGACTATGTAAATTTGCTTCAAAAAAACCAAATGCATATATTGTAAATTATCTAAGGTCATCTGGATTTTACTATGCAGCTTTAGTTAGAACTCCATAATATGTGCCTAGACTAATAAAAGCCTTGATTGAATGATGGAACCCAAAATACATACATTTCATCTTCCATACAGTGAATGCACGATCACCTTAAAAGATATTGCACTTCAGTTGGGAATGCCAATTAATGGCGAGACAGTAATAGGGGGAAGCCTCTTCGAATGGGGTGAGGTGTGCCTTAAATTATTAGATGAGATCCCTCTAGCGACTATTTAGAAGGGTCAAGGCTTAAAATAGTTTGGTTGGAAAGAACTTTTGTTACACTCCTAGAAAATCTAACTATACGAGATATAGAATGTGCTGCTAGAGCCTATATTTTATGCTTAACTGGAAGATCGTTAATGCCCGATAAATCTAGCAATTGGGTTCATTTAATGTATCTTCCAATTTCATGAATTTTAGGGAGGCTAGAAATTATCGTGGGGGTTAAGCCTGCTTAGGATTCTTATATAGAAAACTGTCGGGCCACAACTAAATGGACTTGTGACATAAAGGGTTGTTTATCACTGCTGCAATCGTGAGCTTGCTATCGAATGCCATTTCTTGCACTAAGAGTTAGCGTACAGCTTACATACCTTCTTGTGTTAAGGTAATAAACTTGCATACTTCATATTGCATTAGATGTAGAGGTTATAGAACATTAAAATTATTAAGTTTCTTATATATTTAAACAGATGGCGCAATAAAAAAGATTATAGATTTACCCCAACAGAGCTCGAAAGTATCAGAGGAAGACTTGAATGCATGACCTTTGATAGGGTAAATATTTAATGTAGTTGATTAAAGTTTATGGTTAGTTAACCCAATATATGCCACATTGTTCAGTAATAATTTTTATGTATTTTTACAGTTTTTTTGGATGCCATATCATTCTAATGAGATATTAGCATGCCTCCCAATAGAAGCGTACAGATGTAACCACATCTGACGTGCAAATACGGCATTTATATGTTTCCAAGTTGTAAAATGGCACCAGGTGGATAGGGTCTTACTCTAATTTAAGATGCAACAACCAATCCTTCAAGCACCAGTGAACCTTGACAAAGTTCACAAGATTGACATGCATGCAATCATATAGAAAACTGGGCCAAAAAGCATAGAAAATAGATTCAATTATGGCAAAACAGTTCTATACTTATTGCTTCTAGTTTTGAATTTGTTATACCTTTTAGCGATGAGTGAAATCAAGAGGGAGTGAATTAATTTCTTAAAACTTTGGTAAATTAAAATTTTGGTAAATAAAATTGAGAAATCTAAACAATAGACTTTAGAGTGCAAATTAGTCAATAGAAATAAACAATTAAAGACAAAGGAAGAAGAAGCAAATGCAATGATTTAGAGAGGTTCAGCCTCAATTACCTATATCCTCTACCTCGGCCTCACTTGCCTCGGATTTCCATAATTCACTAACTTGAATTGTCTACCTTTCAAGGACAAGGTATAACCTTTACACTCCCTATCTTTCAAGTTTAAGATAAAAACCTTTACCCTCTATCATTTATAGCTAAGATAGAACCCTCTCTCACTATTTTTGAAGGTTAAGTAGAAATATTCTCTACTTTTTAATGGTTAAGTAAGAACCTCTTTTTTTTTATAAGGATTTAAATGTAAACAAATAGAACTTCTAAAAGTTAGGTATTTATAAGAATTTTGGCTCAAGGGCAATATGTATCTAAATATGCAAAATGAAGAATACAAAAATATAAAGAATTAATCCTATACAAAGGTGAACTACTTAGTGAAAATGGTGGAAAAGATGAAAGATTTGACTCTAAGCACAATCTCTTGGTTTTTCCTCTTGTTGAAGGTATTGAAGAGGCTTATTTATAGCCTTGATTATTATGAGAAAATATGTACAGCTAGGTTACTATGTTAGGAAGTTACTTAGGAGTTTTGACTATACGATAGGATTCCCATAAATAATGGGATTAGATTCACTATTTGATTTTTCTAATCAATCCCTTAAATCATGGGATTTTGATTATGGTTGACTTTAGATCTTAGATGAGTGCTAGGGCTGTAATATAAGTATGTGTTCTGTAATACTCTAAAAACAGAATAGAAAAACTTATTTCTTTCAGTTTTCAGCATGGCATCAGAGTTATAAGGATCCGATTTTTCATTTTTTTTGGCCTTAATTACCAATTATTTGGTAAAGTTTCTCGGCCTTCATTGTTGTCACCATAATCTGTCCTTAGCCTATTCTTAGTTACCATCACTATAATTCTTCCTTTTCTTTCTCTTTGATTCCTATAATGTTGGAAACAGGAAAGGTAATCATTCCAGCCCAATCGGATAAGCTAATCCGATTCTAACAACCTGGAGAATTGCAAAGCATTCACGCTTACAGGTTAGATGAAAAAAACTACCTTAAGTGGTCATAACTCATTCGTACAATATTAAAGGGAAAAGGGAAGATCAGCCATCTTATGGGTACCGGTCCTAACCCAGAAGATCCGAAGTCTGAAGCATGGGAAGAGGAGGATTCCATGATTATGGCATGGTTATGGAACTTGATGATTCCCGAAATAAGTGACACTTGCATGTTTTTGAACACTACAAAGGATATTTAGGATGCAATGTAGCAGATTTATTCTAAAGCCAGAGATACGGCTCAAGTGTACGAGGTCAATGTCAAAACAATGGCAGCAAAACAAGGGAATAAAATTGTCACCGAATATGTAAATCAATTGAAATTGTTGTGGCAAGAATTGGATCACTATCGGGTGATATAAACCAAGTGTCCCAAAGATGCTGCAGTCTTAAAGGATTTCATTAAATGAGATAGAGTGAACGAGATAGAGTTTATGACTTCCTAGTTGGACTTAATCTAGAATTTGATCAAGTAAGGATATAGATTCTTGGGAAATCAGAGGTTTCATATTTTAATGAAACAGTGGCCTTAATTCGAAGTGAAAAAAGTAGAAGGGGGCTGATGCTTGAACCACCAAGCACTGATAGTTCTACTATGATGGCAGGAGAAAAGGAAACAACATTTGAAGAAGAGAAAGGAGGTCAACAGAAAACTCAGAATCATGATGGACTATTTTGTACTTATTGCAAGAAGTCTCATCACACCCGTGACAAGTGCTGAAAACTTCATGGGAAGCCTGCAAGTCGAGAATGGGGTCAAAAAGGAGGCCAATCAAAGAACAAGGGGCCAGCCAATGTTGCTACAGGTTTTTCAAATGAGTTAGGTGGTCTGAACCAAGAAGAGATTGAAAGAGTAAGATCACTTATCAAAAGCTGTTAAAAATATAAAAAATCTCTAGGTACTTGTTCTTGAGCATATTCAGGTAAGTTTTCATCTTCCACTGGATTAAATGTCTCGGATACAGCCTTTACCGACTCTTGGGTCATAGACTCAGGAGCAACAGATGACATGACACATTTATCAAATAAATTTTCTATTTATTCCCCATGTCTAAGCAATAGAAAGATAGCCACTGCTGATGGGTCTTTGATCACGGTAGCAGGTTTAGGAGATTTTAAAATTACCCCATTAGTGACCCTTAAAAATGTTCTTCATCTTTCTAAATTGTCTACAAACCTAGTCTCTATACAAAAACTCACCAAAGATCTTTGTTGTAATGTGATTTTTGACAGCAATTATTGTATATTTCAGGACAAGGATTCGAGGAGGATGATTGAACGTGCTAGGGAAATGAATGGCCTCTATTATCTTGAAGCATTACTTTCGCCAAACATGACCAAGGACAGATTGTCTTCTTCTCTCATATCAGAGTTAGTTTTATCCAATAAAGAGAAAATTTTACTCTATCACAATAGACTTGGACATCCATCATTTAGGATCATTAAAGTTATGTTTCCATCATCTTTTAGAGAGTTAGATGTTGAACATTTTCAGTGTGAGGTGTGTGAGCTTGCTAAACACAAACGTGTACCTTTTTTGATTAGTAATAAAAGAAGCCATGTTCCTTTTCATCTTATTCATAGCGATATATAGGGTCCATCTATTGTTCCTAATGTTTCTGGGGCAAGGTGGTTTATTTCTTTCATAGATGATTGCACTCGTGTCACTTGGGTGTTTCTTCTTAAACATAAATCTGATGTAAGTACCATAGTCCTTAATTTTTATTTCATGATAAAAAATCAATTTAGGGTCAATATCAACAGGTTTAGGTCTGATAATGCCGAGGACTATTTCAATCAAGCTCTTACTTCATTTTTCCAAAAGGAAGGGATTATACATGAGTCATCATGTGTAAATACTCCATAACAAAATGGAGTAACGAAAAGGAAAAACGATCATCTTCTTGAAAAGACACAAGCCTTGTTATTTCAAAAAGGCGTGCCTAAAACTTTTGGGGGGGAATCGGTTCTTAAAGCCACTTACCTAATAAATCGTTTACCATCGAGAGCATTAGGCTTCAAGAATCCTATGGAGATACTATCCACATTTTACCCGAATCTAAACACAATAAATAACCTTGTAGCTAGGACTTTTGGGTGGGTGTCATTTGTTCATGTTCATAGCCAATGTAGGGGAAATTGGATCCAAGGGCTAAAAAATGTGTCTTTATAGGCTATTCCTCAACTTAAAAAGGGTATAAGTGCTATCATCCTCCATAAAAAAAGTTTTATGTCTCCGTAGATGTCACATTTAATAAACGAGAGTCATATTTCAACAATCCTTATCTTCAAGAGGAGAATTTAACTAAGGAAGATAAGGTAGAGAAGGTTTTTTACTTGACTTACAATCACTTCCTACATACACACCTTCTAAGAATTTGTCTAAACCAGTATCTAATCTTGTATCTGAACCTGTGTCTGTGTCTGAACCTCTATCTGTATCTGAACCCGTGTCTAAACCTGTGTCTGAGCCTATGCCTACACATGCAACCAAACCTAAACCTATACTAGAGACATTAGGTGAACCATCTGTACCAAAAGCTATGACTGATTATGCTTTGAGAGATATAAGATTTGACAAAAATAAAGTGTTCGCAAAGAAGAAGATGGCTATTCCTGAACCTATACAAGTTCAAAAGTCCAACTCAGATTCTTCGAATGAGGTAACAAATTCCAATCCTAATACTGAATTACATTTAAATAATGATGATCAAGAACTTCCGATCGCTATTAGGAAAGGAACTAGAAAGTGCACAAAGCAGCCTTTATATCCACTTCCACATTTTTTGTCATTTGAGAAATTTTCACCAAAACATAGGGCGTTTCTTGTAAGCCTAAACACTATCTCTATCCCTACTACTTTATCTAAGGCTTTGTCTAATGAAAAATGGAAACAAGCTATGAATATGGAGATAGAGGCATTGGAAAAGAACAAAACTTGGGAATTGGTGAAGTTACCAGAAAGAAAGAAACCAGCAGGCTGTAAATGGATGTATACAGTAAAGTATAAGGCAAATGGGTCGATTGAGAGGTACAAAGCACAGTTGGTAGCCAAAGGATACACTCAGACCTATGGAATTAACTACTTAAAGACTTTCACTCCCGTTGCAGAAATAAACACAGTTAGATTATTGTTATCAGTTGCAACAAATTATAGTTGGGATTACGAAAAAAAATTGGCAGCTCGTATTGTGTGTAAATTAAAAAAGGCCTTATATGGCCTCAAACAGTCACCATGAGCATGGTTTGGAAGATTTGCAAGAGTTATGTTGAATAAGGGGTACAAACAAAGCCAAGGAGATCATACATTATTTATTAAACATTCTCTTTTAGGGGGAGTTACAACACTATTAGTATATATGGATGACATAATAGTGACCGGAGATGATGTCAAGGAGAAACAGGCCCTAAGGCAATACTTGGCTAAAGAATTTGAAATCAAAGAGTTAGGAAGGCT
>JBBYHK010503901.1:0-14114 GCA_038382065.1 Adansonia grandidieri | reverse complement strand
TGTCCCAATGAGGAGAACATGATTATAGTGCCCATAACAAAAAGAATGGAGATTTTTACAAGTACCCAAGTTTCTCTTATTTCACAGATGAACTTTGGTTATAAGGAAAATGGTGGAAAAAAAAAACCTTTTCTTGCAAATCGAAAGCATCAATATTGTGTATCCCAATATAGAGAACATGATTGTAGTGCTCATAAACAAAATGAATGGAGATTATTACGAGTATCCAAGTTTGTCTCATTTCACGAATGAACATTAATTATAAGGAAAATGATGGAAAGAAAAGCTTTTCTTACAAATCCAAATCATCAATATTGTGCATCCCAATAAGGAGAACATGGTTGTAGTGCTCATAAGAAAAAGAATGGAGATGCTTTTGAGTATCCAAGTTTGTCTCATTTCATGGATGCACATTAATTATAAAGAAAATGGTGGAATGAAAAGTGTTTCTTCCAAATCCATGGCATCAATATCGTTCATCCAAATGTGGAGAACATGATTGTAGTGCCTAATTACAAAAGGAATGGAGATTATGACAAGTATCCAAATTTGACTCATTTCACGAATAAACTTTGATTTTAAGAAAAATGGTGGAAAGAAAAGCTTTTCTTACAAATCCAAAGATCAATATCTTGTATCCCAATGCAGAGAACATGATTGTAGTGCCCAATTACAAAAAGAATAGAGATTATTATAAGAATCCAAGCTTGACTCATTTCACGAATGAACTTTGGTTAGAAGAAAAATGGTGGAGAGAAAAGCTTTTCTTGCAAATCCAAAGCATCAATTTCATGTATCCTAATAAGAAAAAGATGGTTGCATTGGCCATAACAAAAAGAAAAGAGATTATTACAAGTATCCAAGTTTATCTCATTTCATTGATGAACTTTGATTATAAGGAAAATAGTGGAAATAAGAGTTTTTCTTTCAAATCCAAAGCATCAATATTATGTATCCCAATGAGGAGAATACGATTGTTGTGCCTATAACAAAATGAATGGAGATTATTACTAGTATCCGTGTTTGTCTCATTTCACGGATGAACTTTGATTATAAGGAAAATAGTGGAAAGAAAAGCCTTTCTAGCAAATCGAAAGCATCAATATCATGAGCCCTAATAAGGAGAACATGACTGTAGTGCTCATAACAAAATGAATGGAGATTATTATGAGTATCAAAGTTTGTCTCATTTCACGGATGAACTTAATTATAAGGAAAATGGTGGAAATAAATGTTTTTCTTCCAAATCAAAAGCATCAATATCATTCATCCCAATGCAGAGAACATGATTGTAGTGCTTATAACAAAAAGAATGGAGATTATTGCGAGTATCCAAGTTTTTCTTATTTTATGGAAAAGATTAATTATAAGGAAAATGATGGAAAGAAAAGCTTTTCTTTCAAATCCAAAACATCAATATCATTTATCTCAATCCGAAGAACATGATTGTAGTGCCCAATTACAAAAAAAATAGAGATTATTATGAGAATCGAAGCTTGACCCATTTCACGAATGAACTTTGGCTATAAAGAAAATGGTGGAAAGAAAAGATTTTCTTGTAAATCCAAAGCATCAATATTGTGTATCCCAATGAGGAGAACATGATTATAGTGCCCATAACAAAAAGAATGAAGACTATTACAAGTATCTAAGTTTGTTTATCTTCATGGATGAACTTTGGTTATAAGGAAAATGATGGAGAGAAAAGCTTTTCTTACAAATCCAAAGCTTCAATATTGTGTATCCCAATGAGGAGAACATGATTGTAGTGCTCATAAACAAAATAAATGGAGATAATTATGAGTATCCAAGTTTGTCTTATTTCATGGATGAACTTTAATTATAAGGAAAATGACGGAAAGAAAAGGCATCAATATCATGTATCCCAATGAGGAAAATATGATTGTGGTGGCCATAACATAAACAATGGAATTTATTATTAGTATCCAAGTTTGTCTCATTTCACGGATGAACTTTGATTATAAGGAAAATGGCAGAAAGAAAAGCTTTTCTTCCAAATCCAATGCATCAATATCATCTATGCAAATGAGGAGAACATGGTTGTAGTGCTCATAACAAAAAGAATGGCGATTATTACGAGTATCAAGTTTGTCTCATTTCATGGATGAATGTTAATTATATGGAAAATGATGAAAAGAAAAGCTTTCCTTGCAAATCCAAAGCATCAATATCATGTATCCCAATAGGGAGAACATTATTGTAGTGCCCAATTTCAAATAAAATGGAGATTATTATGAGAACCCAAGTTTGACTAATTTCACCAATGAACTTTGATTATAAGGAAAATACTGAAAAAAACGCTTTTCTTGCAAATCGAAAGCATCGATATCGCGTATCCCAATAAGGAGACCATGATTGTAGTGCCCATGACAAAAAGAATGGAGATTATTACAAGTATCCAAGTTTGTCTAATTTCATGAATGAACATTGATTGTAAAAAAAATTTTGGAAAGAAAAGCTTTCCTTGCAAATCCAGCATCAATATCGTGTATCCCAGTGTGAAGAACATGTTTATAATTTTGAATCACAAAAAGAACGAAAATTATTACAAGTATACATGTTTGTCCAATTTCATAGATGAGCTTTAATTATATGGAAAATGATGGAAAGAAAAGCTTGCCTTGCAAATCTAAAGCATCAATATCGTGTATCCCAATGAGCAGAACATGATTTAGTGTCAATAACAAAAAGAATGGAGATTATTACAAGTATCCAAGTTTGTTTCATTTGACGGATAAACTTTGACTATAAGGAAAATGGTGGAAAGAAAATTTTTTTCTTGCAAATCCAAAGCATCAATATCATTTATCCCAATGTGGAGAACATAATTATAGTGCCCAATCACAAAAAGAATGGAGATTATTATAAGTATACATGTTTGTCTCATTTCACGAATGAACTTTGATTATAAGGAAAATGATGGAAAGAAAAGCATTCTTTGCAAATCCAAAGCATCAATATCGTGTATCCCAACGAGGAGAACATGATTTAGTATCAATAACAAAAAAATGGAGATTATTATGGGCATCCAAGTTTGTCTCATTTCATGGATGAACTTTGATTCTAAGGATAATGGTGGCAAGAAAAGTTTTTCTTACAAATCCAAAGCATCAATATCGTTTATCCCAATGTGCAGAACTTGATTGTGGTGCCAATAACAAAAAGAATGAAGATTATTATGAGTATCCAAGTTTGTCTCATTTCATAGATTAACTTTTATTATAAGGAAAATGGTGGAAAGAAATGCTTTTCTTGCAAATCCAAAGCATTAATGACGTGTATCCCAATGAAGAGAAAATGATTGTAGTGCCTATAACATAAAGAATGGAGTTTATTATGAGTATCCAAATTTGTCTCATTTCACAGATAAACATTGATTATAAGGAAAATGATGGAAATAAAAGCTTTTCTTGCAAATCCAAAGCATCAATATCGTGTATCCCAATGAGGAAAACATGATTGTAGTGCCCACAACAAAAAGCATGGAATTATTACAAGTATCAAAGTTTATCTTATTTCACGAATGAACATTAATTGTAAGGAAAATTATGGAAGAAAAGCTTTTCTTGCAAATCTAAAGCATCAATATCGTGTATCCCAATGCGAAGAACATGATTATAGTACCCAATCACAAAAAGAATAGATTATTATGAGTATACATGTTTGTCAAATTTCACGAATGAACTTTGATTATAAGGAAAATGATGGAAAGAAAAGCTTTCCTTGCGAATCCAAAGCATCAATATCATGTATCCCAATAAGGAGAACATGATTTAGTGTCAATAAGAAAAAGAATAGAGATTATTATGAGTATCCAAGTTTATCTCATTTCACGGATTAACTTTGATTATAAGGAAAATGGTGGAAAGAAAAGCTTTTGTTACAAATGAAATGCATCAATATCGTGTATCCTAATAAGGAGAACATGGTTGTAGTGCTCATAACATAAAAAGTGGAGATTATTACGAATATGCAAGTTTATCTCATTTCACGAATGAACATTAGTTCATTCAAACATGATGGAAAGAAAAGCTTTTCTTGCAAATCCAAAGCATCAATATCATGTATCCCAATGTGGAGAACATGATTGTAGTGCTTAATTTCAAATAGAATGGTGATTATTATGAGAATCCAGGTTTGACTCATTTCACCAATGAACTTTGATTATAAGGAAAATGGTGGAAAGAAAAGCTTTTCTTGCAAATCCAAAGCATCAATATCATGTATCATAATGAGGAGAACATGATTGTAGTGCCCATAACAAAAAGAATGGAGATTAATACAAGTATCCAAGTTTGTCTCTTTTCATGAATGAACTTTGATTATAAGGAAAACGATAGAAAGAAAAGCTTTTCTTGAAAATCCAAAGCATCAATATTGTGTATCATAATGAAGAGAACATGATTGTAGTGCCCATAACAAAAAGAATTGAGATTAATACAAATATCCAAGTTTGTCTCTTTTCATGAATGAACTTTGATTATAAGGAAAATGATAGAAAGAAAAGCTTTTCTTGAAAATCCAAAGCATTAATAACGTGTATCATAATGAAGAGAACATGATTGTAGTACCCATAACAAAAAAAATTGAGATTAATACAAGTGTCCAAGTTTGTCTCTTTTTATGGATGAACTTTGATTATGAGGAAAATGATGGAAAGAAAAGCTTTTTCTGTAAATCCAAAGCATCAATATCATATATCCCAATGTGGACAATATGATTGTAATGCCCAATTACAAACAGAATAGAGATTATTAGGAGAATCTAGGTTTGACTCATTTCACCAATGAACTTTGATTGTAAGAAAAATAGTGGAAAGAAAAGCTTTTCTTGCAAATCCAAAGCATGAATACCATGTATCCCAATGAGGATAACATGATTGTAGTGCTCATAACAAAATGGATGGATATCATTATGAGTATCCAAGTTTGTCACATTTCATGAATGAACATTAATTATTAGGAAAATGGTGGAAAGAAAAGCTTTTCTTGCAAATTCAAAACATCAATATCATGTATCCCAATAAGGAGAACGTGATTGTAGTGCTCATAACAAAATGAATGAAGATTATTACGAGTGTTCAAGTTTGTCACATTTCATGGATGAACATTAATTATAAGGAAAATGATGGAAAGAAAAGCTTCTCTTTCAAATCCAAAGCATCAATATCATGTATCTCGATGTGGATAAAAAGAATGGAGATTATTATGAGTATCCAAGTTTATCACATTTCATGGATGAAGTTTGATTATATGGAAAATGGTGGAAAGAAAAGCTTTTCTTGCAAATCCATAGCATCAATATCATGCATCCCAATGTGAAGGGCATGATTATACTGCCTAATCACAAAAAGAATGGAGATTATTACTAGATCCAAGTTTGACTCATTTCACTGATGAACTTTGATTATATGGATGATGGATAGAAAAGCTTTTCTTGCAAATCCAAAGCATCAATATCGTGTATCCCAAAGAGGAGAACATGATTGTAGTGCTCATAACAAAATAAATGGAGGTTATTACGAGTATCCAAGTTTATCTCATTTCATGGATGAATATTGATTATAAGGAAAATGGTGGAAAGAAAACCTTTTCTTGCAAATCCAAAGCATCAATATCATGTATCCCAATATGGAGAATATAATTATAGTGCCCAATTATAAACAGAACGGAGATTATTATAAGAATCTAGGTTTGACTTATTTCACTGATGAACTTTGATTGTAAGGAAAATGGTGGAAAGAAAAGCTTTTCTTGCAAATCCAAAGCATCAATATTGTGTATCCCAATGAGGAAAACATGACTGTAGTGCTCATAACAGAATGAATAGAGATTATTACGAGCATCCAAGTTTGTCACTTTTGATAGATGAACATTAATTATAAGGAGAAATGATGGAAAGAAAAGCTTTTCTTGCAAATCCAAAGCATCAATATCATGTACCCATATAGGGAACAAGATTGTAGTGCCCAATTACAAAAAAAAAGTGGAGATTATTATGATTACCCAAGTTTGTCACATTTCACGGATGAACTTTGATTATAAGGAAAATGGTGGAAAGAAAAGCTTTTCTTGCAAATCCAAAGCATCAAAATTGTGCATCCTAATGTGAAAAGCATGATTATACTACCCAATCACAAAAAGAATGGAGAATATTACGAGAATCCATGTTTGACTTATTTCACTGATGAACTTTTATTATAAGGAAAATGGTGGAAAAAATGTTTTTCTTGCAAATCTAAAGCACAATATCGCGTATCCTAATGAAAAGAACATGATGGTAGTGCCCATAACAAGAAGAATGGAGATTATTGCAAGTATCCAAGTTTATCTCATTTCACGGTTGAACGTTGATTATATGAAAAATGGTGGAAAGAAAAGCTTTTCTTACAAATCTAAAGCATTAATAACGTGTATCCTAATAAGAAGAACATGATTGTAGTGCTCATAACAAAAAGAATGGAGATTATTACGAGTATCTAAGTTTGTCTCATTTCACTAATTAACATTAATTATACGAAAAATAGTGGAAATAAAGGTTTTTCTTGCAAATCCAAAGCATCAATATCGTGTATCCCAATATGGAGAACATGATTGTAGTGCCCAGTCATGAAAAAAATAGAGATTATTATGAGTATTCATGTTTGTCTCATTTCACTAGTGAACTTTGATTGTAAGGAAAATGGTCGAAAGAAAAGCTTTTCTTACAAATCTAAAGCATCAAAATCGTGTATCCCAATGAGGTGAACATGATTGTCATGCTCATAGCAAAAGGAATGGAGATTATTATGTGTATCCATGTTTGTCTCACTTCACAGATGAACATTAATTATAAGGAAAACGATGGAAAGAAAAGTTTTTCTTGTAGATCCAAAGCATCAATATCGTGTATCCGAATGACAAGAACATGATGTGGTGCTCATAACAAAAAGAATGGAGATTATTATAAGTATCTAAATTTGTCTCATTTCATGGATGAACATTAATTTTAAGGAAAATGACAGAAAAAAAGCCTTTCCTGCAAATCGAAAGCATCAATAACATGTATCCTGATGTGGAGAACATAATTGTAGTGGCTAATTACAAGTAGAATGGAGATTATTATGAGAATCTAAGTTTGACTCATTTAACGAATGAACCTTGATTATAAGGAAAACGGTGGAACGAAATGGTTCTCTTGCAAATCTAAAGCATCAATATCATATATCCCAATTTGGAGCACATGATTGTAGTGCCAATAACAAAAAGAATGGAGATTATTATAAGTATCCAAGTTTGTCTCTTTTCAAGGATGAACTTTGATTATAAGAAACATGGTGGAAAGAAAAGCTTTTCTTGCAAATCCAAAGCATCAATATCGTCTATCCGAATAAGGAGAACATGATTGTAGTGTCCATAACAAAAAAGAATGGAGATTACTACCAGTAACCAAGTTTATATCATTTCATGGATGAACATTAATTTTAAGGAAAATAACAGAAAGAAAAGCTTTTCCTGCAAATCCAAAGCATCAATAACATGTATCCCGATATGGAGAACATAATCGTAATCCCTAACAAAAAGAATAAAGACTATTAGAAGTACCCAAGTTTGTATTGTTTCATGGATAAACTTTGATTATAAGGAAAATAGTCGAAAGAAAAGTTGCTCTTCCAAATCCAAAGCATCAATATCATGTATCCCAATGTGGAGAACATAATTGTAGTGCCAATAACAAAAAGAATGGAGATTATTACAAGTATCCAAGTTTGTCTTATTTCACGGATGAACTTTAATTATAAGAAAAATGGTGGAAAGAAAAGCTTTTCTTACAAATCCAAAGCATCAATATCATGTATCCCAATTAGGAGAACATGACTGTAGTGCTCATAGCAAAATGAATGGAGATTACTATGAGTATCCAAGTCTATCTCATTTCATGGATGAACATTAATTATAAGGAAAATGTTAGAAAGAAAAGCTTCTCTTGCAATCCAAAGCATCAATATCATTATCCCAATGTGGGGAACATGATTGTAATGCCCAATTACAAATAGAATGGTGATTATTATAAGAATCCAGGTTTGACTCATTTCAGCAATGATCTTTGATTATAAGGAAAATGGTGAACAAAAGCTTGTCTTGCAAATCCAAAGCGTCAATATTGCATATCCCAATGAGGAGAACATGATTGTAGTACCCAAAACAAAAAGAATAGAGATTATTATGAGTATCCAAGTTATTTTCATTTCATAGATGAACTTTGATTACAAGGAAAATGGTGGAAAGAAAAGCTTTTCTTGCAAATTCAATGCTTCAATATTGTGTATACCAATGAGTAGAACATGATTTTAGTGCTTATAACAAAAAGAATGGAGATTATTACGGGTATCCATGTTTGTCTCATTTCATGGACAAACATTAATTTAAGGAAAATGATGGTCTGAAAAGCTTTTCTTGCAAGTCCACAGCATCAATATCATGCATCCCAATGTGGAGAACATGCTTGTAGTGCCCAACTGCAAATGGAATGGAGATTGTTATAAGAATCCAAGTTTGGCTCATTTCACCAATAAACTTTGACTATAAGGAAAATGGTGGGAAAAAAAGTTTTTCTTGCAAATCCAAAGCATCAATATTGTTTATCCCAATATGGATAACATGATTGTAGTGCCAATAACAAAAAGAATAAAGATTATTATGGGTATCCAAGTTTGTCTAATTTCATAGATAAACTTTGATTATAAGGAAAATGGTAGAAAGAAGAGCTTTTTTTGCAAATCCAAAGCATCAATATTGCATCTCCCAATGAGGAAAACATGATTGTGGTGCCCATAACATAAAGAATGGAGTTCATTGCGAGTATCTAAGTTTGTCTCCCTTCACAGGTAAACCTTGATTGTAAGGAAAATGGTGGAAAAAAAATTTTTTCTTGCAAATATAAAGCATCAATATCGTGTCTCCCAATGAGGAAAATGTGATTGTAGTGCTCATAAGAAAAAGAATAAAGATTATTGTGAGTATGCAAGTTTGTCTCATTTCATGGATGAACATTAATCATAAGGAAAATGATGGAAAGAAAAGTTTTTCTTGCAAATCAAAGGCATCAATATCATTTATCCCAATGTGGAGAAAATTATTGTAGTGCCCAACTACAAAAAGAATGGAGATCATTAATAGAATCCAAGTTTGACTCTTTTGATGAATGGACTTTGATTATAAGGAAAATGGTGGAAAAAAAAAGCTTTTCTTGCAAATCTAAAGCATCAATATCATGTATCCCACTGAGAAGGATATGATTGTAGTGCCCATAACAAAAAGAATGGAAATTATTACAAGTATCCAAGTTTGTCTCATTTCACAGATGAATTTTGATTACATAGAAAATGGTGGAAAAAAAGCTTTTCTTGCAAATCCAAAGCTTTAATATCGTGTATGCCAATGAGGAGAACATGATTGTAGTGCTCATAACAAAAAGAATGGAGATTATTACAAGCACCAAAGTTTGTCTCATTATCATAATGTACCCCAGGGTAGATCTTTGCGGATCTATAAGTGTGTATGACTTAAAATATTTTCCTGACTTGCAAAATGTCTTCTTGACCGAGACTTTTCTTTCACGATGTGATGAGAATGAGCATATATGGATTCTCGACTTATGGTACAGTGAAGGAGACCATAAGCTGAATCGCTCATCTTATTGGTCTCAGATGACCATCACGAAATGGCCAACGCTTAGAGTCACCACTGATCATTTTGAGCTAGGCATGATCGGATGCCTATTGAAACCTATGTTTTGAGTAACAAAACTCAAAACAATGATCCCGTGGTCTATGTACTACAAAGATTTACCGTTAAGGTTCGAGAGTTGGTTATGCACGATAAGGTACGAACCTCTTTGCGACACCCAAAATTGGTACCTTACTAGCTTTATCTTATCTCCATTTTGATTTTTTCAATCTTAACTCATCATTATTTCGATATAACCCCCTTTAATGCATGAATCTTGTAAAAGTAGTCTAGGTTTTGATGAAAAAGATTTAATCTCACATACACCCTGGAGAGATGGGGAATATAGAGATTTTCGATATAAAATGGCCTCTGAATTTTACTTTGAAAATGGAATATTCCATTTTGGGCACTGGAGAGATACCCACACAGAACATTACCTTTAATTTTATTTGAAATATTTTGAAAGCATGAATGCAAATAATCATCACAAAGAAATCATGTTAGTAAAGGAATAAATGAAGTAACATAACATGGATCATTCAATGCAATGATAAAGAAAATGGGTGGACTATTGAAATTTATCTCGCTATTGGCATCAATTATCTAGGAATAACTAAATCGACAATTTTCGAGATGCATTTGGGTTTCTTGATTAAAAAAGATTTGTTTGACATATTCATAGAAGTTTGAGAATGAGAAAAAACTAATTATAGTTGAAAATAGGGTTGGAGTATCCTTTCAGAAAGGTGGGGTTGGAGTATCCCTGTGAATGATGAATAATTTTGACGAAGAAAGAGTCTTTAAAGGTTGACAATTAGGAAAAGCAGAGTTAGAGTATCCCTTTGGAAGGTTAGGGTTGGAGTATCCCCATGGATGACAAATCATTTTGACAAAAGAAAGTTTTTTTGGTCTTGATAATTTTGAAAAATGAGGTTGGAGTATCCCCTTGAAAGGTCAAGGTTAGAGTATCCATAAAAGTGATACGTTTGACACTCTTTAGAGAAATCGAGTTGGAAAACTTAAGTTAGCGAAACCTTGTGATTTAGGGAATGTATGAGCCTTTCAATAACTTTTGGCAAAAAAATTATTGTGAATGAGGATGGTAAAAATGCAAAATGTGTTTGTACCTTGATACAAGCTTATAGGAGGTCTAAACATATTCTCAAGCCTAATCGGGCTGGCATGGAGACATTTGAATGTCTTAAGATGAAATTCAGGAAAACAACTTAATTTTGGCTGAAATTGAGAATAGGGGATAGCATCATGCTATCTTGCTTCTTGAATTTATTCTAAATTGGTCGAAGGATTTAGATGGTGGACAAGTCATCGTTAGAAAGGTAACTCGATGAGGGTCATCCTAAAAATATTCCTACTACCCTAAAAAGTCACTTTCTGAGGGAATAAATTTTCAAGTTTGGATTGATAGTGCTGCTAGCAGAGCATATGAAGGACAAGGTATGTCAAAATTTGAAAAATCACCTCGGACTCATTTTGTATCGAAAAATTGCAAACAATACCTTTCTGAAAAGGGAATTTCGTGAACCTTGTAGGAAAAATGTTTGAAAATTTTGGAAAAATCATTCAATTGGCCTGAACGGCCCAACTAAAAATATGTTTGGATTCCAAAGGTTCCGGATAGTTTAGACTTGAAAAATCATAACTCTCTCATCTGGAATGATTCGGGGGTGAATAAGACTTTGTTTTAATGATAAATCCTTTGATAGAAAAATATCAAAAAATTCATGAAAAATCGTTTAGGATTAAAGTGATTTTTCAATTTGCAATAGTTGTGTTGCCAATAGGGGATAAAGCAAAACAAGGGATATCTCCCTTTTTTTGTCTACAGGTCCAAACTCGAGTCATTAACATTCAGACGTCTATGGCTAAAGGGAAAGAGTGGCATGATCATCACAAGCTCATTTGCATAACCCCGAAGTAGTTTGGGATGATGAAACAGCCTGTTGATCATACCACTCAAGGTTTTGACTTAAGAAAAAGGCATAAACATTTAGGGAATAATTGTTAGACCATTTTCATTTCAAAATCAGAAGATTTGAGCTTGTTTAACTAAAATTCTAGATCTGGAAAACATAATTTTCCCTAATATATTTTGCTAGCTTTAAGGAAAATGCTAATTTCATGTTAGTCCTCATTGGTTGAGGTTAACATGCTTGGCTTGAGGGGTTTCAAAAATCAATTTTTATCAACCATCAAACATGCATTTTGGCAACAAACATACAAGGGGATGACACATAAAATGAATGGAGATGCTAATTTTACTAATGGCCTAGATAAAGAAAGTGTTATGCACTTTAATAAGAAAATGTTATGGATGCTGAAAATGATAATGATTCATGCAAGTTAGTGTGTAAATGTGCTTGAAATATGTTAGGCTAATGATTCATACATGGATTAATGATAACAAGATACATGGACATGGCATAAAATGCATGAGCAAGAGATATCAAACTAATGAGGATGAAATAAGGTATTTTGCACATCAAAGGGCATTAAGGCACCCAAATCCTAAACTACCACAACGAAAAGCCACAAAAATGCATGATAATCCTAAGAGGGTGAGGGAAACATGGAGAACTCACTAAAATGATGAATGTGCTAAAAAATAAAAAATATAAGTGATAGAGTAGGAAGTTATACTAACAAAACTTTAACTTTGGCCTAATAGTTAAAGCACTGTATTGATACATGAGAACCATGTATCGATACATTCAAGGAGAATTATGAATTTTCTTATATATTTTATCCCTGGATACCTTGAACTACATCATTTAATGCCATATCTTTGCATTTACCTTTGATATGATCCTTAAGCCTTCTTGACCTCTTATAATTTTTCGTCGAGTGACATTGTCACCTGGCGATCATCGCCCCCTCTCACGTCCATGCTTCAGATTACTACAAATTAGCTCAGACCAAATAAAGTGTCTATAGCTGCCACTCTTTGACCGTTACTGAGAATCAGGAACAAGGCAAAGATAAATAGACACTATTTTGTCTAGGGTGGACTAACGCTTCTAGAACACTAGGGTGTTAGGTTTTCTAATGTTTGACCCCTTTAGGCAGGTATAGAGTATCATGGATTTTTTATGGGTGCCACCAACTTGTACAGACTTTGACTTAACCTTGGCTACCACCAGCTCATGTGGGCTTTAATTCAAGTGCTGCCAGCTCATGCGGGCTTTGACATAGACTTGGGTGCCACCAGCTTGTGTGGGCATCGACTTGGGTTGGTTGTCACCAGTTTGTGCAGGCTTTAACTTAGACTTGGTGCCAGTAGCTTATGTGGGCTCTAACTCGGACTTGGGTGCCACCAGCTCGTGTAGGCTTTGACTCGAGTACCATAAGCTCATGCAGGCTTTGACTTTGACTTGGGTGTTACTAGCTTGTGTGGGCTTTAACTCAAGTGCCGCCAGCTTATGTGGGCTTTGATTTGGTCTTGGGTGCCATCAGCTCATGTAGGCTTTGACTCAGGTGTCACCAGCTTATGCAGGCTTTGAGTTAGACTTGGGTACCACCAGCTCGTGTGGGCTTTGACTTGTGTGCTACCAACTTGTGCAGCCTTTGACTTGGACTTAGGTGCCACCAGCTCATGTAGGCTTTGACTTAGGTGCTGCCAGCTTGTGCGGGCTTTGATTTGGGTGACGCTAGCTCGTGTGGACTTTAACTTATGTGTCGCTAGTTCGTATAGGCTTTAACTTGGATTTGGGTGTCACCAGCTCGTATAAGCCTTGACTTAGGTGCCATCAGCTTATACGGGCTTTAATTTAGGTACCGCCAGCTCGTACGGGCTTTAACTTGTGTGCTACCAGCTTATGTGGGCTTTGACTTAGACTTCGATGCCACCAGTTTGTGTAGGCTTTGACTCGTGTACCACCAACTTGTGCGAGATTTAAAGGAGTACCACTAATTTATGGGCTTTAAAGAGGTACCACTGACTTATGGGCTTTTAAAGGGTGCCACTAACTTATGGACGTTAAAAAGGGTGCCATGACTTATGGGCTTTAAAAAGTCACCATTGATTTGTGGGTTTTAAAAGGGTGCCACAACCTATGGACTTTAAAAAGGGTGCCCCGACTTATGGGCTTGAAAAAGGTGCCACAACTAGTAGGCTATAAAAGGGTGCCACTGATTTATGGGCTTTAAAAGGGTGCCATGACTTGTGGACTTTGAAGAGGTGCCACTGACTTATAGGCTTTAAAAAGGGTGCCACGACTTGTGGGCTTTTAAGGGGTGCCACTGACTTGTGGGCTTTGAAGAGGTGGCATTGACTTATGGGATTTAAAAGAGGTTCCACGACTTATGGGCTTTTAAGGGTGCCATAACTTGTGGGCTTTAAAAGGGTGCCATAACTTATGTGCTTTG
>JBBYHK010503828.1:0-14124 GCA_038382065.1 Adansonia grandidieri | reverse complement strand
ACCAATGCCCCGCCAAATCTGGGTTTTTTTGATTTCTCCACTTTTTCCGTTCTTCCTATTTTGCCCTTCTCTTTATTATATATATATAAACTCTTTTTCCATTTCTCGGCCTTTTCTTTTATTTCCGTCTAGGATTTGTAGTTTACTTGAGCTTTAAACGAAAAGAAGATCAAGCGCGACTCTAAATTAGAAATTCAAAGTTCGGATCAAATTAAATTAAATTTTATTTTTAAAATTTAAATTTAATTAAAAATAAAAATTAAATTATTTAAATTTATTTGATTAAATTTATTTATTTAATAAAATAATTTAATTATTTATGTTTGAGTTTAAGTTTTAATTGAAAATTTTCAATACTAATTAGAAGTTTTGAAAAAAAGTAAGTTTATGAGTTATTAGAATCAAGTATTACAATATTTGAATTTAATTAGTTTGATAGGTCGAGCTCACTTCAATAATGACCAAGTAAAATTCAATTTTTTTAGTTAAATACGAGTAATTTTTAAATTAAGTGTCTCGATTATAACGTAAATATTATATTTACGGGGTATTTGATTAGCAATTTTGAGATATTAATAAGATTCTCGAGTATCGACCTTAAAAATGGTTTGGTTAAAACTTTATTTAATAAAAAATTATGGTTAATGAGGGATGTTATATCCACTCACTAACTCTATCACTAAATACAACTTCGTTAAGGAGTAAGCTTCGAAGGCTAGTTGGATAACCTCAGGATCTATGAGTATAACTCTTATCAAAGCCTATATAAAGGAGTAGCATCAGCACTTCTGAAGTATGAATTATTAGAAATCTCACATTCTCTCTTTTATCCTCGTTCATAGTGTCTTTACTGACTTAAGCATCGGAATGTCTCCCCGAGCAAAACTCCGGGCTTCTCTCACCGTTGTTGTTTTGCAGGATTCCTCCTTAGCATCTCCATTGTTGCATCAACAATTGGCACCGTCTGTGGGAAACTTATCATTCTCACGACTTAGAAACAATAGCAATCTTCTTGACCAAGATACGAAAGAAAGCTCATGGCTACCCAGGCGACTGACTCCGCTCCCATTACTCAAGCCATGACAACAATGAATCAAGCGCCCATAGAACCTCAGTCTGATCCTACAACACCCAATCCTATGGTAAGTAAAGGGCTCTTTTCTATGGTCATGGTACCCGTCCTACCTAACTTTCCATATGTCCTTCCTTATTTTCAAACACCTTTCACACCAAATCCTTGGCCTCAACTGCCAAACTACTTCTAGAATCTCTTAACCTCCCAATCACCACTACCGCAATCAAAGTTTATTGCAACCAACCTAAACACTTATATTCAAGGAAGCCCGTCATCCCCTAGTGTTGTTGCTGCTGGAATAAGTATTCCCAACACATCTACCACAAACCCATGAGTAGTTGACTTGGGAAATCCATCTACAATAAACATGTCCTTACCACCACCAATATCCCAAGTCGATCTGCAAAGTCAATTTCAAGCATTGGTCAGCCAGATGGCGACCCAACAAGCCCTCATTCAACAACAATATCAAACGGAGTTGGTGACCCAACAGACCATCATCTAACAGCAACAACAGCAAATTAATCAACTTATACAATCTGGCCACCAAAATCAGTTACCTGGTAGATATAATACTAGGAACCATAGCCTGAGTACAAGGGATCAGCAAACAAGTTAGGTATATCAAGAAATCCAGGAGAGTTTATACTCCACTCCCAAGTGCAACCCATACGAAAAACAAGAAGACACAGATCACTACGGACAAGGTTCTCTATTAGCTGAACAAGTGGTAGTCCTCCGCTAGGAAATTAAAAATCTGAAGCAGCCGAGGAAGGATGATTGGGAATGGTTAGAGATTGAGCATAATTCGCTA
The DNA here is from genome assembly GCA_038382065.1 of Adansonia grandidieri. NCBI lineage: Eukaryota > Viridiplantae > Streptophyta > Magnoliopsida > Malvales > Malvaceae > Adansonia > Adansonia grandidieri. The sequence goes on along the minus strand of JBBYHK010503828.1, from coordinate 12,235 downwards.
TCCTCGGCTATCTGAGAAACTCTAGTTCCTAAGAAGATCAAGCTCTCGTAAGATACAGATGATGGTAGGGCAGACCCAGCAGATCACTTGAATCACTTTTGGGCATTCCACAACCTCGGGACATACACGATGCAGTCCAATACAAGATATTCCCAACGACTTTACGAGGGCCCGCCTGCACTTGGTAGTACTCATCGAAACCAAGATCCATTACAAACTTTGATCAGCTGGCTCGCCAATTCCTTACTTACTTCAGTAGTTATCAAACGGTGGCCAGAACAATGGCCAGCCTGATGGTTGTCAAGCAAAATCCAAATGAAACACTACGCGAATATGTCAAGCGCTTTAACACAGCTACAATGAAGGTCAAAGATCTCAACGATAAATGGGCCATCTAGGCCTTCATCTTTGAGGTCCATCATAAGCACCAAAAGTATCTTTGACGAACACTCAGCCGATCAAACTATATCAACTCTATGAAAAGGCCTAAAAATACGCCGATGCAAAAGACATTGAGATCGCCAATCGTAAAGTAAAATGCCCTGACTGAGATAAATGAGGTGATTGCTTTGGGCGAAACCTGATGAGAGAAAAATAGTTCCCCCAAAATGGTAGACTGGATAGCCGCCAAGATAGTAAGTTTAGGTCGACAACAAATCAAATCCAAACAACTAAGAAGAGAGATTGGATACTGCCATATAACAAATACGAATCCTACCACCCTTTAATGTCAGCAGGATACAGGTGTTGCACGCCACAATAAGAGATGGCCTAGTGGAACAACCCCCACCTATGAGGGCAGATAAAGGCCATAGAAATCCGTGAAAGCATTGTGAATTTCATAATGATGTCGGTCACACAACGAAAGAATGTATCAGCTTGAAGAACACCATTAAAGCATTGATTCAAAAGGGGGAGATCAAGTAATTTGTAAAGAAAGATAACGAAGAACCATCCCAGCAGACTGACCGACGTTAGGACAAAGCAACGGGGAAACACCCAATCATGGAAACAATTAATGTAATTATCGAAAGCAATGAAAATTAGGTGAGTAGTAAATCCAAGAGAAAATTGCACCTATGATCTGTGATGGCAATAGATACACCCTATAAAAAATAAGATAAGATGACTCGAGGGTAACGTTTAGTGATGACGATGATGAGTTGGTTATGGATAAGGCAACGACCCAATCGTAGTATCGGCCATTGTAGGGAATTACTATGTTGATCGAATCCTAGAAGACAATGGTAGTGTAGTAGAAATTCTCCAATGGGATGCTTTTCAAAAAATGGGATATGGAGACAATGACCTTCATCCTTTATTACCGATATATGGGTTCGCCAATCAACCCATACCGGTAAAAGGCTCTATCACTTTATCGGTCACTCTTGGCAATGGAGAACACATAACCACAATAATGGTTGAGTTCCTGGTAGTTGACCAGCCGTCAGCGTATAATGTTATCCTTGGGCGACCTGCCATGAGAAAATCAAAATTGATTATAGTTGTGTATTGTCTCACCGGTAAGTTTCTTACATCAACAGGAGTAGGATATATGAAAGTTAATCAGGCGATCGCCCGGCGCTACCACCTAATATATAGAAATGACCAAGAAGATCTAAAACACATCTAATGAGCACACAGAAGCTTTGGCTAAAAACATATTGTCCGTAAACACGATAACGGCAGCCAACCCCAGCAATTTGACCTTCGAAAATCTAGACATCCAAGACAACTTCCACTATCCAAAACCCGAGCTTGTAGAAGAAATATCAGCGATATCACTGTACCTACTAGACCCCGATTTATTCACAATGATCAGAAGCTCATTGGAACCAAAAGCCAGAAATAACTTGATAAATTTTTTATAACTCCATGCAGATGTTTTTGCTTGGTTAGCTACAGATATGCTGGGCATTGATACAAAGGTGATCATGCATACATTAAATGTTGATCCGGCAGCTAAACCAGTCAAATAGGAAAAGAAAAGATTCGTTCTTGAGCGAATTTAAGCGATTAGGGAATAAACAGACAAACTTTTGACTGCCAAATATATACGAGAAATGTTGTACCCTGAATGGCTGGCCAATGTTAATGGTTAAAAAGTCAAACGAAAATAGAGGATGTGCGTCGACTTCACCAATTTCAATAAAGCATGCCCCAAAGATTGCTTTCCCTTGCCAGCAATAGATGGCCTGGTCGACTCCTCTGTGGGTTATCGGTTCTTTTCTTTCGTGGATGCATTCTCTGGATATAACCAAATAAGAATGAATTCATAAGATGAAGCCAAAACATCATTCATTAAAGAAGATGGTATTTTCTATTATAAAGTTATGCCCTTTGGGCTTAAAAATGCAGGAGCAACATATCAACGCTTGGTAAATAAAATTTTTAAAAATCAGATTGGGCGATCCATGGAAGTTTACATTGATGATATGTTTGTAAAAAGCCCATCGATTGAATAACATATAGCTAACTTGGGAGAAACTTTCGAATTAGATTATCAGGTTATTTTTGGCTTTTGGTTCCAGCAAGCTTTTGATCGTCGTGAATAAATCAGGGTCTGGTGGGTATAGTGATATCGCTGATACTTTCTCTGTTGGCTCGGGTTTTGGATGGTGGAAGTCATCTCGAATGTCTAGACTTGCTAGGGTTGGCTGGCATTATCGTGTTTACAGACAATGTGTTTTCAGCCAGAGCTTTTGTGTGCTCATTAGATGTCTAATATAGCCGACTTGGGAGAAACTTTTGAAGTCTTGTGAAGGTATAACATGAAGTTAAACCCAGCAAAGTGCACGTTTGAGGTAGCCAAAGGCAAGTTCTTAGGCTGCATGGTATCATCTAGGAGGATCGAGGCTAACCTAGAAAAAATAAAAGCTATATTAGACATGATGCCTCCTGAGTCAATGAAAGAAGTACAATGACTAACAGGGAGGGTCGCCGCACTTAATCGCTTTATTTCAAAACTAGCTTGCAGATACCTCCCTTTCTTCAAATTATTAAGGGTGGCTACTCGCTACAAATGGACACAGGAATATCAGACAGCATTTGATGAATTGAAATGCTACATTTGCACACTGCCATTGTTAGCTAGCGCAAAACCGATTGTATGCTTGTTCATTTACTTGTGTTCGTCAGATGAAACAGTGGTAACTGTCTTAGTAATAGAAGAAAAAAAGAATCCAATGACTTGTCTATTATGTCAGCAATGTGCTTCAAGCTGGCGAAGTCAATTACACTAAGAATGAAAAACTCGTCTATGCACTTATTATAGCCGCCAGAAAATACAGCAATATTTCCAAGCGCATCCTATCACAGTCTTAACAGACTGCCCTATAAAAGATATGCTGCAAAAAGTTAACTCTGCTGGAAGGATAATCCAATGGAGCATAGAATTAAGGGAATTCAAGTTAACCTACAGTCCTAGAAGAACAATTAAAGCATATGCATTGGAAGATTTCATCGCTGAATGCTCTTTTTCACATACTACTGAACTTTCAAGTACCACCAAAGAAACAACCTCATTGGCAGGTAAAGATAAAAAAGTAGATAGCCTGTCGAAAGGCGTATGGGAGCTTTATGCCGATGGATTATGAGAGAAAGAAAAAACAATAGCGGGCATCTTTCTTGTCGATCCCAATGGCCATGAATGACACTACGCCTTATCTTCCCAGTTCGCAGCCTCAAATACTGCGAAATATGAAGCGCTAATAACTAGAATCGAACTAGCTAAAAATTTAAATGCCACCTGTCTGAAGGTTTATATTGACTCCCAATTAGTAACAAATCAAATCAATGGGGAATAAGAAGTCAAAGACCAGACCTTAGCCAAATACCATCACATGGTTTCAAAGCTCGTCAAATCCTTTAATTGCATCACCTTCAAAAGAATACCTCGCGAGCTAAATAGCAGGGCTTATGCAATATCTAGAATGGCAAATGGTCTAGAAATTGGCCATAAGGGACAGATTCTCCTCGAATTTGTCAAATCGCCAGCCTATGATCAATATATCTTTGAAATTAATACAGGTGATGGGAATAGTTGGATGAAAGAAATAAAAGACTTTTGCCAAGAAAACATCATGCCAAATAACCCTCTACATGAAAAGTGACTTGAAAAAGGGCATCGAGGTACGCATTAATCGACAGAATTTTGTGTAAAAAATCCTTTACTTACCCTTTACTCAGATGCCTTGGCCCCAGCGAAGCAGATTATGTGTCGAGGGAAATCCAAGAAGGCGTTTGTAGAAATCACTTGGGTGGAAGAGCATTAGTACAGAAAGCCTTAAGGCAAGGATTTTTCTAGCCAACGATAAGGAAAGACGCCACCAACCTAGTCTGAAAATGTGATAAACGCCAACGATTCACCAAAATTTCAAAACAACTTGCAGAAGCATTTCAACAAGTTTTAGCCCCGGGCCTTTTTGTGCATAGGGCATTGATATTTTGGGACCATTTCCCCTTACTACTGGACAACAATGTAAATTTTTTATTGTCACGTGTGACTATTTTACCAAATAGGTTAAAGCAGAACCTACAGCCATAATAACGACTAAAACTATTGAAAAATTTATCTGGAAATTCATCATGTGTCGATTTGGCATACCTAACTTTATTGTAACGGATAATGGAAAATAGTTGGAAAAGTGACTTGAAACAAGGGCATCCAGGTACGCATTAATTGACGAAGTTTTGTATAAAAAATCATTCACTTACCCTTTACTCAGATGCCTTGGCCCCAGCAAAGCAGATTATGTATTGAAGGAAATCCAGGAAGGCATTTGTGGAAATCACCTAGGTCAAAGAGCATTAGCACAGAAAGCCCTAAGGCAAGGATTTTTCTAGCCAACGATGAGGAAAAACACCACCAACCTAGTCTGAAAATGTGATAAGTGCCAACGATTCACCAAAATTTCATGACAACCTGCAGAAGCACTTAAACAAATTTCCAACCCCTGGCCTTCTTGTGTATGGGGCATTGATATTTTGGGACCATTTCCCCTTACTATTGGGCAACGTAAATTTTTGGTTGTCTTGTGCGATTATTTTACCAAATTGGTTAAAGCAGAACCTACAGCCACAATAATGGCTAGAACTATGGAAAAATTTATTTGGAAATTCATCATGTGTCGATTTGGCATACTTGACGTTATTGTAGCAAATAATGGAAAACGGTTGTCAGCTAATAAACTAAAAGATTTCTGCACAAGATTCCATATCAACCTCATACACAGTTCGGTGGCACATCCACAATCCAACAGTCAAGTGAAGGCTATGAATAAAAACATACTTCAACCACTTAAAAAAAAATTGGATGATGCAAAAGGTGCAGGGGCAGAAGAAACACCCAGAATATTATGGACCATCAGAACCACCGAATGTCAAGCGACCGAAGCCACACCATTTAGCCCTGTGTATAGTCACGAAGTCGTTATTCCAGTAGAAATTCGCATTCGCAGCATTCGAACAACTTTTGTAGATCCAACATTGAATGAATCCTCTCTCAGGGCAAATTTGGATATACTCGAAGAAAGTAGAGAAGATGTCGCAGTACGTATGGCGATCAGGTCACAACAAGCTTCAAGGTATTACAATAGAAAAGTGAGACATAGACAATTTCATATGGGCGACCTAGTCCTAAGAAATTATAAGGTGAATCGACCTGCAGGTGAAAGAAAAAAGCTATCCCCAAATTGGGAAAGACCATATCAAATTGCAAAAGTAATAGGGTTCGGAGCCTACCAACTGATGGACATGACGGGAAAATATTTACCTAACATATGGAATGCCATCCACCTTAAAAAATACTATGTATAAATCTTTTTTTCGCAATAAAGTTTACTGAAATTATTATTTCAAAAGCTATTCCACAAGACCTCTCACGGTCTCCATTGACCTCTCACGGTCCTCATTGACCTTTCACGGTCTTTATTGACCTTTCACGATTTCCATTGACCTCTCACGGTCTGTCCCAACAAAGTGTGATCTTTTAGAGAAACTTCATACGATCCAAACATTAGAGTAGTATATAAATTTGAGCCTCATACTTGTTTTTTTCGAAAAAATCGCTTTGCAAAATTCATTACTGCTCAATAATAGTTACATCAAAGACAAAAAATTTGTTTGTTACAAAAAAAAAATTCCTAACAAGGGGCAGCTGGATCCCCCTGCTTGTCGGCATCTTCACTGGATTTCTCCGTTTCGTCATCAATAATAGAAGCAATAAAGGCAGAATCTGCGGCACGTTTTTCCTCCACTTGTTATTGTGATGGCATCAACACGTCAAAGTCTGAGGGTGATGCAGTAAGCTATGAAAACTTAATATCCCCTAAATCCAACGGGCCCCAAAGAAGCTGCACGCCATATAAAGCGCTTTGACGACATTCGCTACCACAAGCTATCATTTGGTCAAGCGGAGCATCTTTTTGAGAAGAAAGTTTTGAAGGCGATTCTCTGCACTTGCCAACTGCATCTCCAATTTGAAAATCCTGGCCATGGCAGATCTTAGCTCAGAATCTCGCATTGCATAAGCCTACCGGAACTTCTCTAAGTCCTTGGAGAGCTTTCCCATTTTAGTGTTTACTAATTCGAGCTTTGTCCTCATCTTCTTGGAATCCATTTTCAACTTTGCTAACTCTTCTTTATCCTTTTTGGCCCGATCCTCAACTACTCATTTTTCCTTGGTTAGCTCGTTTACTCTTATTTCAAGCACATTCGCCCTAGCCTTACTCGTCATTACCTCATTGCGGGCATTATCATGTGCTGTGGAGATATCTCGCATTTGACAGGTGATCGCCACTTGAGTATGCAAAGCTTGTAAAACATAGAGGGTAGATAATACATATGACCAAAGAGATCTAGTCAAATAGAAATAGTAAACTTACATCCACTATATAGGCTAACGTGCATTCCAAATTAGTGGCTGGGTTCTTCGATGCCAAATACTTCATATTAATTGGCGAAGCAACCCTATTTCCCCACCTACAGGCGGCCACACTATTGCTCAGTATACCAGCACTTAGTTCAGGGTTATTCCTCCAAGGGTGTAGGCGTAGAACCCCTAGAGATGACTCGCTCCCTCCTATTGATGACTTTATGGGCCTAGGGGCATAGTAGCTGAAGCTGGGGGGCAAACAGATACCCCAATACCCAGGGTAGTTTCTGCCCGGCTGATTGTAACGGTAGTTGCTTCAACGGTTGCAAATCTATCCATTTAAATGACCTTAGCCTCTATCATACTTACAGAAGTAGATTTTACAGTTACCCTCTTCTATGCAGGCTGTTCTTCTTGATTCTCTACCATTTTTCTCTTTCACTTTCTCTTTCCTTGGGCAGCCGCTACCCTGCTCACCTCATGGGCAACTAACGTAGCACATGTAGCAGGATCCATACCTATAAAAGCAAATAACAAATTAAGTTAAGGAATACTAAGTTTCCTATAAAAAATATTGCAAGCGTGTACCCTCTACAGTCGAGGCAGCTACTACCCTCGCTGATTCTTCCAAGATTTTCCTTGGCATTGACTGTTCCTCTACATTCACCCCCCTCTTCTTAGGCGATCTAGTAACGCTATCCCTGTGTTAGGGTGATCCAAGTGTGGCAGCCATCTGCTGTGGCAATCCTGAAGATGATTAAACCTTTGTAAGATAGAAATCATGTTAGAATATAAAAAATCTTCTACGTATACAGCAAGTAAAATACCTCACCTTATATTATCAAGGTCTTTTACTTCTTCTTTTGATAAAGCGATCACCTTCCTCTAGTAGATTGGCAGGGTTAACTCTCAAGCAGTGCTCTTGAATTTTTCTTGAAGTTAAATATTCTCTGCACTTAAATTGGCGACCATAAAAATATTCTTTTTGTTTCTGCTCCGCTGCATTTAGATTGACCTTTAAATTGCTCATTGGCAAGCAGGAATTCCATTCCACAGGAAAGCCCCATTCTTCATTTGATCGCTTACGTATGAAGAAGAATTGTTCATTAGCCACATGGGTATTGGATGGTATATCTGTGATCATCCTCTTAGTGGTGGACTGCAGATAGTACTAGCACTTATCTTGTCTTTTTAAGGAAAACAAATATCTGGTAATTTCAACTGATGTGTCCCAACCTTTTTTTTTACATACAAGAAAATATGTTACCAGCATCGCCCACGCATTTGGCTTCAATTGATTTGGAGATATCTCATACCGATTCAACACTTCGCAAAAAAATAATTGCAACACCCTTGAATATGTGCAGATAAAATGGCACACTGCTCTCTTCAACCCTTGTCATGGGTCACCCAAATAATGGGTTCAACACTTCAAACCGCCTGAAATTAAAATCACATTCTCTCAATATATCATGCATGACTGCCATATTGATCGTCCCCGCGTATGAATCAGCCATGTTGGTATCTATCTGTATGGACCATATCTATGCTCCCTCACCTTTCTCTTGGCCTCTTTCCACTAGACCTTGGCCCTGTTCTCCATTTCCTCCTCTTATTTTATTCACACCTTGAACTCTTTCTTTAACAATGATATAGGGACGATCATTACTTTCGTTAATATGTACGTTTTCCATTACAAATAAATGCCTCACTATTTCTCTGCTTTTTACAACAAGATTTTCCTTTCTTTCCACAGATTTCAATAAGAATCGAGTTTTTCGCGTGCCCTTAGAACTCCAACCCAAAAATAAACTACAGTCTTACTATTACCAAGATATTAGGAATAAGATTCTTACCCAGAACAAGCAGTTACAGATGAACTTGACCTTCACCGGAAACAATGGTGGTTTTAAAGGCACGGGATAGTGTAAGAATGCAAAAGGGTTTTCTTTTTGATTTTTTCACTGCTGTAAAAATTACCTCTTTTAAGGTTATTTATAGGAAAGGTAAAGCTGCGTACGGTTCACAAACACTGCCACGTGTCTTGTTTTCCTTTTTTCACATTCAATGCGTGGTACGACATTTGAATTTAAAAAAAAATGTGCTTAAAACTCCTGCCTTTTTTTTTGCTCGCCACTCATATGGCAACTTCACCAGTTACACGTCATTCGTTCTCAAATCCCCATAAACATTTTTGGTTTGTGAACGGTCACTTTATAACTGCCCACAACCCTGAGGGAGCAATTGTTATATTCCTTCACTAACTCTATCACTAACTACAACTTCGTCAAGGAGTAAGCTTCGAAGGCTGGTTGGATAACCTCAGGATCTATGAGTTTGATAATCATATAACCTTTACTCACTCAGAGTTTCAAATTAGGTAAAACTCCTATCAAGGCGTATATAAAGGAGTAGCATCAGCGCTTATGAGGTATGAGTTATTAGCAATCTCTCATTCTCTCTTTTATCCTCGTTCATAGTATCTTTACTTACTTAAGTATCGGAGTGTCCCCCCCGAGCAAAACTCCGGGCCTCTGTCACCTTTGCTGTTTTGTAGGATTTTTCCTTAGCATCTCCATTATTGCATCAACAAGGAATATTTTAGGGTTTTCTTACTACAAATTGAATGGAAATTGAACCAATTCGAATTGAATTAGATGAGTTCAAATTACTTTCATTAATCAATTTTTTAAATTTAAAGAATTTTTTAATTTTGTTTACTTAAATTTATGAATACAATATATTATTTTATAAAATATAATTTAATTTAAATAATTACAATTTTAGATAAAAATCCAATCAAACTGAACATGAATTTTACAATTCAAACTGTATTGCAATCAAATATGACCAAACTCAAAACCGAAACCAAATCAAATACTACTAATAAAATAGATTTTCTATTTTCCTTGGTGTTTTCCTCGTAAGATATATAGGCATGCAAATTGCAATGGAGATATAAAATTAATATTTTTTATTTGAACACAAAATTTTTTTATAATATTATATTATTTTATTTAGTTGATGTGAGATTTCAGATGATAATATTTGAAATGATGACGATGAGGATATCTGTATTTTCTTGTCTTATCCAAATTTGCATAAATAACTAAAAATTTGAATATGTTTATTATTCGTATTCAATCCGTACATAACTATCTGAATCTGAATTAAATAATATTATTTGTAAGATATTAGAAACTAATAAGCTAACCTTGAAATCCAAGGTTCGATTCTTTCTATAAGTATAAATTTTTGCATTTTAAATAAACGACCAATGGATTGGAATATTCGAATCCATTAATCACAGAAGCAATACGAATTTGGATAATGAATATCCGAAGATTCATATTCATATCCATGGCGGAGAGTAATTATACTATCTAAATTTGTAATATTCAAATCTGCACTATTTATTGCGATCTCTATATAATATTGCAAATACCTTTGCATTAAGTTAGACAATAATAAACTTAAAATACTTTAATGAAATTTTTTACCGACTGAAAATAGTTATATCGGATGGTATATAATATAAGCTTATAAAAAATTAGATTAGTGTTGATCTTAAATTTGATGAATATTAGACATAATTACTTATAAATTTGATGAATATTAGATATAATTACTCATAAATTTGGCTATTATTAAAAAATTTTAGTCTTATTACTTAGACTGTTATTGATCTTCTTATACTTGACAAATTTGATATATGAAATTTATTTAATCTCATTTATTTCATATTTGAAAATATTTTTAATATAAAAAAATAAAAATATTTAAAATCCGAAATGGGACACCGAAACACATCGACGTTGGTACCAAAATAAAAATGATATGCATATTACTGACTATTCTTACACTTGATTAAATTAGCAATTAAAATCACACTTCTAATAGCGATTATACTTACTCAAAGACTCGTAACTTTGAGTTTGTTATTTCTTGCATGAATGTTGCAACAGCATGATCACTTCAAGCTTTTCTCTAAGACCACCAGTAATTCAAGCATGTTGCCTATAATAGTGGTTCACACAAATAATTGCTGGAGCCTTCTCAAGGCTAGGTCATTCACCCATGCTAACGCGTTGATCTCTCGAGCATGATCAAAAGGTTATTCTTCCTTGTTTTTTCCTTCGGTAATTTTTGCCAAAACTGAATTTGACACAATAAAATTTAGAATTGAAATTCTTATAGTGACTCGAATTATATTCAATCAACTTATTTGCCATCTATCATTACTACGAAAGAGTTGCAATTCGGAATAGAAGAAGAAATTATAGATACTAGAGTTCGAATTTCATATCCAAATCATGCTAAATGCTACCTTTTAAAATGCCATATTTAGTGACAGCTGTCAAATCAATTAAAGATTTCATAGACATAACACCCGATTTTTGGATGAACCAATCCTTGCGTTTTCTCTGATCCTTTGAGCTAGATATAACTATTGTCGCATAGCCCCAACACAGCTCCTCTCTTCTCGATAATTTATACATTCTTTATTAGTGTACGAACAGCTATCTCTTGAACATAGGTTTAGGTTCGACCTCAATAAAAAAATAAAATGAAGCACTTAACAATATATCTTCGCATACCAAAAACTACGAGATCACCCTTTTCCTTCCGGAAACTTCCAACCAAAAAAAGATCACTTAAGAAAAGCCTATAATATTGAAAAAGTAAGAGCAAAAAGAGACGAGGAAAATGACCAAGCTACATATATATATATATATATATATATAATCAAATATACACAGATTCAACTGCTTTATGTTATTATAATTTAAAATGGTAGAGTCGATCAGCTTTGTTATTTGGAATAAAAAATGAGTATCAAATATAGATACATATCTCACATAAATATCTTTAATTTTTTTTAAATTTTTCATACATTTAAAAGATTATACTTTCATTCTCATATTTGAATTTATTTACTAAAAAAAAATGAAAAACTAAGTACTTATAATATAGGTGATCAGGATATTATAGATGTCTTGCATTAAACTTTCAGGTGATAGTTTTAGGCTAAAGTAAAGAGACGGGAAAATGGCTTCCTTTACAATCAAATAGTACATGACCGTAAAACCATGTTAATGCACAGTTTGACGTAACATTGCTTTAAAATCCCATTTATAGATTTGATGCTTGGTGGATTTCTTCATTTCTACCATAAAAAGGCCAAAGCTAAAAACCAATGGAGCCTACAGGATAATTGGTTTTTCAAGACGTAAAGTTATGAAACAATGAAAATGTAGGTACAACTCTAGATAAAATTCAATTGCATAACAAACACCATAGGAGAAAAGAATAATTAAAACATATCCAAAAAGCACGAAGACACAAACGTATCAAAATTTA
>JBBYHK010503807.1:0-14125 GCA_038382065.1 Adansonia grandidieri | reverse complement strand
AGCAAAGGTCAGAAAGAACGCTAGAGTTAATGTTTCGAAGCTGCTTCGATGCTCTTTCAACTTGATAATTTAAAATTCTTTTTGCACTTTGGAGTATGTTGATGAACATTTATGCACTTTATCGATGGACTAGTCATTGTTGTTTAGTTCCATAGTGTTCAGTAAATCGCTGTGCACGAATACACTTTCAAGAGAAGGGAAAATTTTGACTCAATTTGACTCAATTTATTTACTTTCCATTTAAGGCTTAAGTTCGGCTGAGCTGTTTTTTATTTATATAATTTATATTATTTTTATATTTATATATTATGTAATTTATATAATAAAAAAAATAAATATATTTAATATTTAATGTAAACATTAAAAAATATGTTAAGTTATATTTTTTAAAAGCTTAATGCAAGAAAATTATTAAATTACTAAAGTGTAAATTAAAAAAATTTAAATTTTTAAAAATATAATATGAACGTATCTAAATGAACTTGGATTATCCATTTATAAATATAGATAGACTTAGGTAAAATTTGAGGTTTAAATTTTTGGTAAGGCTGAACTTGAACGAGTATAAATAATATTGATACTATACTTAGAGCCGATGCAACCATGAAAACCTATACTTCTATGCAAATTAGAATCCATAATTTAGCCCATAAATTAATTTTTATTTGTTTCTTTTATGCTTTGTTAAATTATATATATTCTCGCATATATATATATATATATCAACAATTATTCTTCTTGATTTTGTTTATTACTTTTCTTATATGATTTATGTAATCACTAATTTTTAACTCCTAATCAATAACTATTTGTGTCTAAAATCTCGTTATTTTGCTCCTAAATTGATTTAATTAGATAAGGTTAAATATATATATTTAAGTAAAAAATAGGCAAGCTCATAGGGGAAACTAGGGAAATAGCTCCGAGCAGATTCTTAGTTTTTTTTTTTTTTTCCTAAAACAATAATTTATATATATATATATATATATATATATATATATTGAGTGAGAGCAACAAGAAGATGGTTTGCCTTTCCAAGTTTAATAAATTCTATACTGAATTTTTCAGCCTAGCTAGCTATTTTTTATATCATGGCTAATATGATTTTCTAGTATTAATATGATTTTGTTGATATTATGGCTAATTTGATTTTCTAGTATTAATATAATTTTTTTCTTTTAACTCTTTAGATATGGTCATTTAGATGTGGCATTTCAAGTAAGATAAGGCTTTAGGTCTGTTCACTTTATGTTCTTACTGTGTAGCCCATTTCTTTTAAGAGGACAAATTATATTTGGGATGTAAATAAATAGTGCGCTCCATAAATTGTTCATAAATAATTTAATTTTTGTTTATTTATGTTTGTTTATCAAGTTAAATAAATAAATATGAATAAAATTTTGAAGCTCATTTATTAAATGAACCGAACATAAACGTAATATGTTCGGTTCATTTATATTTATAAATAGGCTTATTTTTGAATCATTTAAAACTCATTTAAAATCCGTTTATTATTCGATTATAATATAATTAATAATATTATTATTACTTTTGTTTTATTTATTTATAATATAATTAATAATATTTGTGTTTTATTATTTTATATTTAAAATTAATAAACATATTTGTTTGTTTATATATTGTTCATAAACATACTTTTAGTTGTTCACGAGCATATTCAACTACATGTTCATGAACATGCACGTTTAATGTTTGTGAATATGTTCATTTAATTTAAATGAACGACCACAAACAAACTTAATTTTAAACGAACGAATATAAATACAAATTTAAAATTATTAATGAACAAGAATCGAATATGACCAGATTCAAAAATAAACAAACGAACATAAATAAATATCTATTTATTCAAACTCGATTCATTTATAGCTCTAATTGTATTGTATACATTCTAAAAAGTGTATACTCTTATATTAGAATAGTAACTTTAAAAAGTAATGTTTTAAGTCCATCATATTTTTAAACATATTTAATTGTTATTGCGTACTTATTCTCGTTAAATACATTCTCTAATTCAATTTAACTCTAATAAACTTATTCAGATATTAATAATTAGTTATAATAAATGAAAATGAAAGAAATTTAATCGTGTTTTATCAAAACTCTTAAACTTCACTTGGGGTTTATCCCTTAATCCCAAGTAATTAGAGTTAAAGGTCAAGTACATTGATTTAATGAAAACTGATTTGGTAAGAATGAGTATGTAACAACAATTACATATCCTTTAAAAAACATGATGTGTCGTCATATTATTGGTGCCAAAAAACTTAGCTTTTAAAATGATTTTAATATAAGTTATTCTCGTACAATAAAAATAAAGTCTTCCCGTACTCATTTACGTATCCATCTTTTTTGTTTTTTTTTTTTTTCATCTTTTTCCTTCACCACCAGACATGGCGGCTCTGTCAGAATTCTTCTCCCACCTTTACACCATGACCATAGTCTTTTTCACTCCCCTACTCCTTGACCTCGTAATCCTTATGAGGTCCGTCCCCGGCGGGGTTTGCGACTCTGAAAAACGCCTGGTTACAACAAACCAGTACCTGAAATTCATTGAAGAAATGAGCCCAACAATTTGTTACTCGAGAAGATCGTTACCGAGGCAGCTGGCGGATCAGTCAAATGCATGTGCAGTGTGTTTAACAGAGATTGAACAAAGCGAGAAAGTGAGCAAATTGAAAAATAAGCATACTTTCCACAAGGACTGCCTGGATAGGTGGCTTCAATAGTACTGGGCTACTTGTCCACTTTGCAGGATCAAAATTTTGCCAGATGAGATTGTGGCTAATTATCACAGGCTGCAAAATCAGGTAGAATATAATGGGAATAGTGATGAAGAGATTATTTTCTTGTTATCTGCATTACATGGTATTGATGTCTTCCTCGCAGGTACCAGAAGCCGGGCAAGATCCTGCAATACAGAGAAAGTTAGAAGGATACCGGGGTTTTACTCCGGAGGCCCTTTCCGATGGTTAAGTCAAAGGAGTATTTGGTATAGGGATGTATATAAGTTTTTAGAGCCCCATTCTTACCTGTGAGCATGCTTGCCCCTTTTATAGGAGTTGTTCAGAGGTATTGTGTTAGGTGATTTGGTAGTGATGTGACCAACACCAAGCTAGGTGTCAGGCTATGGTGCCTAGTGGTCGGCTCAGTCAGTCGGCCGTCATTCAGTAGATGTTAACTTCGCATTTAAGTCGTTGTCGAAGAGGTCACATCGCTGTCAGGCATGGTTGGGTGATTGAATTAATGTTATTGTTTGGCGATCGTTCGTTCAGAGGAACAATGGATCGGGGATGGTTTGGTGATCGCCATATATGGAGGTATAACAATTGTCCCCCCTGCGGTTCAAAAAGGCGATCATAAAGTGACTCGGCATTTTGGACATGTGTGAGGGGGGTTGGCGCGTGGCATTTGGGGCCTAAGGTGCGGGAGGCGAGAACGTACAACTGTCAGTATTAATGATGGCAGTAATGGCAGGGTAACAGAGTGGAGTGGGAGAGGGGGAAGGAATAAGATGGGAACATGTGTTCTAACAGGGGATTTGTAAGGGGGCGTTTTGGGGGATACGAAACGGCGAGGGAGGGCACGTGTTAGTGATGGGGCAGAGTGCCAGGGTGGTGCAGTTATGTCGCTGAATGGGGTGGCGACACATGGTGATGGGGGGAATGGGAAGGGTCCAGACCGTGTGGGTATATAATGGGGTATGGGGCTGAGGAGTTTCTCCATGTTTTTGAAAAAGAGAGAGAGAGAGCAGAGTAGAGGTTAGACAACTTATTTGAGGAGAAAGGGTGAGTTTTGATAGTTGAGATTTTGTTGGTAAGGGATTAATCGTAGTGCCTTAACGTTTTAATGGTTTTGTGTGTTGTTTGGCAGCGATCATGCTTGTGGAGTTGTGAGTAGGAGCGCTGCGAACAGTGAGGTCCTTGTTTGGTAAGTTCTGGTGAGTTCCTGTGGCCCCCTGTTTTTGTTTGTATTTTTGGGTTTGTAGGGTTGCAGCATATGGTAAGGAGGGGCAAATTGTTGGTGAAGTCGGTGGCCAGAAAGGGTAGATTGGAGGAAGTGGGTAACGAGGTGAGGGCGATAGTGGGGCATTTGACCCAGGAGGAGATGTCTGGTTGCATAGTGTTGGAGGAGGAGGAAGAAAAGATGAGAGAAGTGGTCACCGAACAGAGTGGCGATCCAGAAGAGGAAGGGTCGAGTGGTGGTGAGGCTGAGGAGGCGATCGTCGGGGATGTGGTTGAGGAGGCAATCATCGAGGTGGACACCGAAGCTGTGGACATGTATGTCGGGTCGGTGAATATGCAGGTGGTATGGCGGTGGATGTATGATAGGGGTGGATCTGGAGAGGTACCAGATTGTGGAGGCAGGGCCGCTGCAGTGAGCAACATTTGCTGAAGGGAACAGTGCGGCATTCTACCTGCATATTTTCAAGGCTGGCTTCCACCTGCCTCTAGAGCCCTTCTTCTGCGAGCTATTGGAGGCATATAATTTGTCGCCCAACTAGTTGAAATCGAATAGTTGGGCAATCCTCCTAACTTATTTTTTGGTTTACAAGGAGAAAGGTGGCGACCATTAATTGGGGTGGTGAAGGAGTTGTATTTTTTGAAATGGAGTGAGCCCTGTTTTTATTATTTGCAATCAAGGGAGGGGGGTAGGATGGTGGTCGACCTACCGTCGAATGCACATATGCGGCGGGACCAATTCTTTATGGTGACGAAAAGGGCGGGCACGAAATGGGGTTTTTTGGTGCGGTGGGGCAGGAGGTCGAGAGCTAGTAACGAGAGGATTGGCCTGGAGGCCACAAAGAAGCACCAGGTGCTCTTCTTTAGAGGTGGATGCGTGAGCAACAGGATATACTTGACGTTCCGCAACATCCAAAGAGAGTGCCTGGGGCGAGATTTGGAGGACGTGCCAGAAAGGTTAGTGCGTCCTGTTGGGCAACGGAGGCGACGACGTTTGTTGCGACATCAGAGAGGTATGATGTGAATATGAGTTTATTTAAGTGTGAGATTGGCGTGTGTGTTTGTTTAGGGGTGAGCATAAGTCGGTTCAAATCGACTTAACCGACTTAACCGATGAAATTTGGTTAATTTGGTTCGGTTAAGTCGGTTCGATGGCTATGTCGATTTTTTATGTCGGTTTATTTGGTTAATTCGGTCGGTTATCGGTTAGTAAAATTATTCACTGAATTAACCGAATTAACCGAACTTTTAATATTTAATATTTAATATTTAATAATTATATATTTATATATATTAATAGCCCAATTAAACTCATTCCCAACCCAAATAGACAACCATTAGCCCAAGACCCAATAAACCGATTTAACCGAACTAACCGACCAAACTGACGAAAATTTAGTCAGTTCGGTTAATTCAGTTATCGTTAAAAATGTCAATCGGTTCGGTCGGTTCCTCTAACTAAGTCGGTTAATTCTGTTTGAAGTTTTTTTGACCAAACAGACCGAACTGACCGAATGCTCACTCCTATGTTTGTTGAACAGAGGTGCTAATATGTGATGTTGTGTTTCTAGGGGAGCATGTGGCAGATGAGGGAATAAAAGATGCAGAAGAAGGGGATGGGGTTGGAGAGTTGGTGATCTATAATGTCGAGGGGAGTGGTGATGAGCGAGCGGGTAGTGTGGATGGTGGCGATCGTCTGTCCACTCAGGGAATAGAAGAGGGTATTTATTCTATGCACTCACAATTACGAAAAAATGTGTGATGGTACTGACCTTGATGTTTGATCTGTTATGCAGGAATGGACTGGTTCAAGCGGCATTGGCAGAACGGGCGGCTAGACAGGCTACTGCAGAAAGGGCGGTTGCGTGCCAAAGAAGGGGAAAGAGAAAGGTTGGCGAGCGAGCTGAGGTTGAAGCTGGTGTAACTGCTGGTGTGGCATCCATTGGTCGCCGCAAGGCTACTGTGCTAATATCTTCTACAATGGCTGCTACTATACCCTCATCTCAGCCTGGTGTAGAGACGGTCGGGTCGAGTGGCAGGCCAGTACCTGGGGCAGCTCCACAGCCAAGCACCACGTCTAAGAGGCCGCGGGTGAGTCATAGGGGGCCGAGTTTGAGTGGGCTTGGCATTCTTCACAACGGTCGTGTGCCAAACTTCGAGACGGCCTTAAGATGGGTGATGAAAGGGGTGGCGACCATGGACCGTGAGGTGCTATCAAGGAGGAGTCTAGCTTGAAACCTGAATGCTGCCATGATAGGGCTGGTGGAGGCACTTCATTGCCAGACGGCGTATACTTGCCAGATGGCGAACTGGCAGGAGAAGTTCAACCTTCAAGCGTCTAAAATAGTAGAGCTGGACGCTCAAGTTGGGAAGCAGAAGGAGGTGAACACCAAGCTGGAGACGTCCTTGAAGGAGATCAAGGAAAGAAGGATGACAGAGATAGCCAAACTATTGTTGAGAGGTGAAAAGGTGGAAGCGACTGCTACTGAGTCAGCAAAAAAGTTGAAGGAGCGCGATACAGAACTGGCTTTCACTAAGTCTAGAGTGGCTGAGTTGGAGGGTCATCTTGGCGATCTCAAGGCTCGCCACCAGGATGAGTTGAAGAAGCAGCAGGAAGAGATATTCGACAAGCTGTTCGCTGCTATGGATTCATATCGCCGTAGCACGCTATATGGGGTCTAGTTGCTTCGTGGTCCCCTGGACTTATGGGCGGTTGACTTAGGATGCCTGTATACGCCTCCTGAAGACTTTAATGTCTTATTCCCTAGTCAGCAGGAAGTGGACGCAGGGAGGTCGAGGGATGCAGCCTTGATTATCTCGACGGCCAAAGAGTCTGAACAGGGGGAGTCTAATGATGAGGCTGGTGCTCAGACCATTTCATCGACTAGCGATGAGTAGCGGTTTGGCTTGTAAAGAATATTATGTAAATGACTTATGATTGAATGAAAATTTTGTTTTGTGTAAATAACTTGTGTAAATGATTATTGGTTATGTTTTCGTATTTGTTTTGTTGTAGTTTATTGTTTTTGAGATTGTGGGTAAGGAGATTTGCGGTGCATTTGTTGTGTTGGAAGATGGTTGTCGTGATGTTTCGCTGAGGAGAGTCGAGTGTGTTGGTAGTAAGTGACCTTGGCGGTTGGGTTAGGTTATTGCCTTATAGGAATAATGAGTTGTGCCATGGTGGTGATTACTTGATAGCAATTAGGAGTCGTGCCTTGGCGGCGATTGCGTTGTAGCAATTAAGAGTCGTGCCATGGTGGCGATTGCTTGATAGCAATTAGGAGTCATAACTTAGCGGCGATTGCATTGTACCAATTAAGAGTTGTGTCGTGGTTACGTGATAGCAAGGAAGAGTTGTTTGATCTGTGAATTGACTTGTAAGAGAAAGGTCTATAGTGGCAACCATAAGTATTTGTAGCGGATACATTTACAAATAATATTTCTTTAGATGGGCAGCGTTCCATGTGCTAGGGATAGTGCACCCATCTAATTCGATTAATTTGTAACCACCAAAGCCTAGAACTTGGCTGACCTGGTAAGGTCTTTCTTAGTTTGGGGATAGCTTTTTTCGTTCTCCTGCTGGTCGACTGGCTTTGCAGTTTCGGAGGACGAGGTCTCAACCTGGAATTGGCGATTGCTCACTCACCGGTTATAATGCCTGCTAACCTGTTGTGCTCGGACAGCCATGTGGATTGTGGCATCTTCTCTGGCTTCCTCGAGTAGGTCGAGGTTAGCTTTAAGATGTTCAGAATTAAGCTCTAAATCGGGGTAAACAGTGCATGAACTGTGTACCCCTATTTCGACGGGTATGACAGCCTTCGTTCCGTAAATAAGGCTGAAAGCAGTAGCTGCGGTCACCTAAGTTTCAATTGTCTGAATTGCCCAAAGTATACCAGGCATTTCGTCGGCCCATGCGCCTTTTGCATCATCCAATTTCTTCTTCAAAGGTTGCCGAATGTTCTTGTTCATTGATTCAACTTGGCCTTTCGATTGAGGATGGGCGACAGAGGTGTGAACAAGGTTGATGTTGAAACGTGAACAAAAATCATGGAGTTTGTCAGCCGTCAGTTGTTTGTCGTTGTCTGCTATGATGACATAGGGTACTCAAAATCGGCAGAGAATGTAACGCCAAATGAAATTTTCCATGTTTCGAGCGGTGATGGTGGTGACTGGCTCGGCTTTAACCCATGTCGTGAAGTAATCGCAGGCGACCAACAAAAATTTTTGCTGAGCGGTTTTCATAGGGAATGGACCCAATATGTCTATGCCCCAGACACAGAACGGCCAAGGACTGAAGATCTGTTTAAGCGCCTCGACTGGTTATCTGGGAATAGGGGCGAAGCGTTGGCATTTGTTGCATTTTTTGACGAGTGCAGTAGCATTTCTTCTCATTGTGGGCCAGAAGAAGCCTTATCGCAAGGCCTTAAGTTCCAGTGATCGCCCACCAAGGTGGTTTCCACAGACGCCTTCGTGTATCTCTTTCAAGACGTAGGTTACCTCGGAAGGGTTGAGGCATCAGAGTAATGGAAGAGTGAAGGACTTTTTGTACAGAAAGTCATTGAGAATTGTGTACTTGGATGCTCTTTTTCCTAATCACCTTTTCTGCACCGGATCGGATGGAGCTTGGTTATCTTTGAAAAAGGAAATAATTGGCGTCTTCCAGTTTTCTTCGATGTCATCTGTAATGTGATGTACGTATCTGTCGTAGCTGGGTGCTGGGAGGCATTCGAGGAGAATTTTTCCCCTAGTGGAGATATCGATGGCGCTAGCCAGTTTGGACAGAATGTCAGCCCTGGAGTTGTCCCCTCTGGGTATCTGCTTGATGGTGACATAGGCGAATTGTTGGGAGAGGGTGGCGACAACCTTGTAGTACTTGGCGAGCAGTTCGTCCTTGACGTCGTATAGACCGTTTACCTGGCTAGCTATGAGTTAAGAGTCCGTGTGGGCGATTACATGATTGGTGCCTAGGGTTTTTGCTAACTCCATGCCGGCGATTAAAGCCTCGTATTCGGCTACATTGTTGAAGGTGGTGAACTGAAAGGAGAGGCCATATTGCCATTCATGACCTTGCGGATCGAGTAGTAATACTCCAGCTCCACCTTTTGCCTTACCGAAAGAACCATCAACAAAAATTTACCAGTCGCTGGGTTTGATGCTTGGGGGTAAGTGACCAGGAGTGCTGAGATGATCGCCTGTTTGGGCAGGGTCTGGTTGTTGGGCTTGCGATTCCTGAAAAGAACATTCAGTGATGAAGTTGGTGAGCGCCTATGCTTTGATGGTTTTTTGAGGACTATAGGTGAGACCAAATTCACTAAGTTCGATGCTCCAACGAATGAGTCGTCCTGCAGAGTCGACTTTGAAGAGGACGTCTTTAAGGGGCTGGTTAGTGAGGACAGTAATTGGGTGCACCTGAAAGTATTACCTCAGCTTCCTTGCTGCAATGATGAGTGCAAAAGCTAGTTTTTCCAGCTTACTGTAATGAAGTTCACTAGCTTGCAGTGCCCAGTTAACGTAGTAGACAGGATACTGATGCCCCCATTCTTCGCTGACTAAGACAGTGGTGACAGTTTCATTTGACGCGGCAAGGTAAACAAAAAATGGTTCTCCATCCTTTGGACTGGCAAGTAATAGGGGAGTGCTTAGGTATTGTTTGAGTTGGTCAAACGACCGTTGGCACTCTTCAGTCCATTGGTATCTGGTCGCCCTCCTAAGCAGCCTGAAGAAAGGTAAACATTTCTCTGCAAACTTAGAGATGAAACGGTTGAGTGCCGCTACTCGCCCCGTCAGACGTTGCACCTCTTTTGTTGATTTTGGTGGGCTCATTTGTATGATTGCATTGACTTTTTCGGGATTGGCTTTAATGCCTCTTGAGGAGATCATAAATCCCAAAAATTTTCCTGCAGACACTCCAAACACACATTTTAAAGGGTTAAGTTTCATTCTGTACTTACGAAGTATGTGGAATGTCTTCAAAAGGTTACTGAGGTATTGATGAAGAGACGGGCTTTTGACGAGCATGTCATCCATATAAATTTCCATTGAACGCCCGATTTGTCCTTTGAAAAGCTTGTTGACTAAGCGTTAGTATGTGACGCTTGCATTTTTCAAGCCGAATGACATGACTTGATAGCAAAAGGTGCCATCCTCTGTTATGAATGCCGTTTTATCTCGGTCGTAGGGATCCATCTTGATTTGGTTGTACCCTGATAAGGCGTCCATGAAACTTAAGAGTTTGTGCCCTGCAGATGCGTCAACCAGTTGATCAATACTGGGGAGAGAGTAACTGTCCTTTGGGCAGGCTTTATTTAAATCGGTGAAGTCCACACACATTTGCCATTTCCCTGAGGCCTTTTTTACCATGACCACATTAGCAAGCCAGTCAGGGTATTTAACTTTCCTGACGTAGTTGGCTTGTAGTAATTTATCGACCTCTTCGCGTATCGCTTGGAGCCATTTCGAAGCAAATTTGCGCTTCTTTTGTTTGACCGGTAGGGCTCGTGGGTCCACATGGAGTGAGTGCATGATGATGGTTGGGTCAATGCCAGGCATGTCGGTTGCGGACTAAGCGAATAAGTCGTGTTCTTTCTAAGGAATTTTGCGAGAAGGTTTTTATCTTGAGTGTCAAAAGAAGAGCCAATACTGGTAGCCAACTCTGGATCCGAATCATAAAGGGCTAGCTTTTCAGTGTCTTCGACCAGCTGAGGCTTCTGGTCATGGAAACCGTCCCTGGCATCTAGTTGCTCCAGGTTGGTCGCCTCTGGTTATGCAGGCGTATAGTGTGAACCGATAGTTCGGAGGCATTGCCGTGGACTGTGGCCGGCTGCGCGTGGCCAATTCAATTGACAACAGGTGGCATTGGCGTGCAGTTCGTTGGTCGGAATGCATATATCCAATCCCTGTTGGTGTAGGGAATTTTACCGTCAAGCAGTAGACCACGGTGACCATTTTTACCTTTTTCATCAATAGGCAGCCAATGATTGCGTTGTAAGCAGAAGGCTGGTCAACAACAAGAAAGTCGACCAAAGCATTCACAGTATGTTCCCCGTCGCCCATAGTTATTGAAAGCATGATCATCCCCTTGACGGGTATTGGTTGGTTGGTGAATCCATATATTAGGGATAACGAGGTCAAGTCACTCGCAGTAAAGCCCATACGAAAGAAAGCGTCCCACTGCAGAACTTCCACAGCACTCCCGTCGTCGATGAGGATTCTGTGGACTTAGTAGTTGCCTATGGTGGCGGAGACAACGATTGGATCGTTTCCGCCATCAGATAGGAGTTGTGAGTTGGCATCGTCAAAACGGATCACCTAATCGGTTTGCTTAACACACTTTGGTGCCACGTCGATCGCCATTACGGAGCGAAGGTGGGACTTGCGTTTTGACTTGCTAACCGCCCAAGTCTCCGTCGGACTGACGATCATGCTTATGATGCCAACGACAGGTCGTTTGGGCGCAGTCTCGAGGCGCTCGTTTCACGCCTACTGCGATCGCTTCTCATTAGAGGCGGGCGCTCCAGAAGCCCTTCTTTCATTATGGCGTTGAGAATTTGAGATCTGAGAGCCGTCAGAGGTGTGTAGGACTCGTATTTCGCATCGGAGTGGGCCATGTTAGTTTCCTGGTGGGGCTTTGTTGTGATGTGGTGACAGGCATCTCTTTCTGGGGTCGGATGCCCGGGCGGTCGGCTAACCGATTAGGCTTTGGTCCTCGACCTCCTTTTTGCTCGCGATCCCAGGTTTTCGTTCATTGACTAGCAATTTCTATTTCCTCGACTTTCGCATATTTTTGTGCCTTCTCGTAAAACTAGTACAGCTTCGTGGGTTAGACGTCCGTCAAGGCATATTTTAGGTACTTATGCCGAACGCCAGTTGTGAAGGCTTCGATGGCCTATTCGTCATTCAGGTCCCAGACCTCCAGGGTGGCTGCGTTGAAATGCTTGAGGTAATCGCGAATTGTCTCGTCATGGTTTTGCTTGATCGCCATTAAGCTGGCGAACGTTCTGGCGGCTATTCTGCAGCTACTGAAATGGGCAAGGAAATGTCTTCCCAATTGGTCAAAGTTAGTGATAGATCTTGGGTTCAGGGAGTACCACCAAGTCCGTGCTGGCCCTCGAAATGTCATCAGGAGGATGCGGCACTGGATGGCGTTTGACACATCACGCAAGTTGCGGAAAGCACGAAAATGATTCAGATGGTCGGCTGGATCAGTTTTACCATCATAAGTGTCGGGAGAGAGCTTGACTTTTCGAGGGACCTGCACCTGGCGGATGTCAGGCAAGAGGAGGTTGTGTTCCTCGGTTAACCATTCCCAATTGTCTCTCTGCGGCTCACGAAGGTCCTTGATCTCCTATTTCAAGGCCGCTACCTGTTGGGCGAGATCTAAAGTCGAACCTGACGCGTGATGCCCACTGGTATGATGGGAAGTCCCTTACGTCATTTGTCGTGGAATTGGCGTAGAGCATGAGCTTTCTTCCACCATCGGGCAGGTGGCCTGATCGGCTGTAACATGCCGCTCTTGCATGTTTGAGTTAAGGTTGTTTGCAGTGTGTTGGTTTGGGCGATCGATGGGTTACGTGTTTTGGCAATTGGTTTGGGAGTTGACAAGTTGTGCCAACTGAATCTGAGATTGTTGGATGGCGGCCAGTTGACTAGCGATGGCTTGAAATTGTGCTTGGTAATGCGCATGGTAATCTGGTTGGCTAGGTGGTATAGGTGTACTAAATTGAGCAAAAGGGGGTACTGGGGTATCAAAGGGTGCGTGTAGGGTGTTTGTGGCGATAATGGTTGCTGGGACCGCGGTGCTAGGGCCAGCAGCTTGGTCAGGGTGTGGGATAGGGGTGGCCAGCGACGGGATCAACCCCAGTAGGTTTTGATAGTACGCTAATGGCGAGTGAGAAAGCCACGAAGGTAGTGAGATAGGTACGTGGAATGTTTGGGTGTTTGATGAGCTAGGTATTGCCTGGGTTACCGAAACTTCAGTACGGTTTGTCGCTTCGGGCGGCGACGAGGTGTTTTGTGGGATGTCAACACTCCGGTTGGCCATGGTCTTTTTTTTATCGCTTTCCCACAGACGGCGCCAATTGTTGATGTCTTCCTCGCGGTTACCAAAAGCCGAGCAAGATCCTGCAATACAGAGAAAGTCAGGAGGATGCCAGAGTTTTACTTCGGGGGCCTTCTCCGATGGTTAAGTTAGAGGAGTATTTGGTATAGGGATGTATATGAGTTTTTAGAGCCTCATCCTTACCTGTGAGCATGCTTGCCCCTTTTATAGGAGTTGTTTGGAGGCATTTTGTCAAGTGATTTGATAGTGATGTGACCAATGCCGAGCTAGGTGTCAGGCTATGGTGCCTAGTGGTTGGCTCAGTCAGTCGGCCGCCATTCAGTAAATGTCAACTTCGTATTTAAGTCGTCAGAAAGGTCACATCGCTGTCAGGCATAGTTGGGCGATTGGATTTATGTTATTGTCTGGCGATCATCCGTTCGGAGGAACAATGGATCGGGGATTATTTGGCAATCACCGTATGTGGAGGTATAACACATGGTAATAGTTTACACACATTTATTCTTATTTCTATGGGATTGTTAAGTTTTAATTATAAGTAACCGCAGATACTTATATTACAGCTAGAAAGAATTTTATGTATAATTTTATTCTCTTTTCTTGGGTAAATTTTGATGCAGATTTTAGTTGATTTCTTTGACCTCCGTTAGCAATGTATGAAAATTGAATATATCCTGGCTTCAATTGCTAGATGTAACTAGAACAAATTCCTTGGATCCGAAGATGCCAATACCTTGTTTTGGGTCAAAGTAATACTATACCTATACAGAAGTTTTTCTGTTCATCAATTTTAATCGGAAGGGGATGATCAAGGGTCAGAAATTCAGCCCACTTCTGATATATATGGGAACAGTCGATAAAGGCTTGTTAATATAATTTATGAATCAGCTGCATAGTGGCTATCAATGCTTAATTAGTGACAAAAAGTCGGTAGCTATGGGCAGTTGCTAAAGCCTGTAGATATTGCTTCATTATCAATATCTACCAATATTTTCTTTTATAGACGATTGATTGGTTGCTCAAGACAGTGGAGTTTTTTTTTTTTTTTTTTTTTTTTGGGGGGGGGGAGGTAAAGTTTGGGGGT
>JBBYHK010503767.1:0-14130 GCA_038382065.1 Adansonia grandidieri | reverse complement strand
ATAAAAAAATAAATTCAACTATAATTATTTCTCGCATAAAAGTAGAATGTTTTGTACATTTTATTTTTTATGAAGTCACCAGTATAAAGAGTTACAATTACAATAAAATATTATATTTCATATAAATATTATTTGATTGAAAACCAACTCATAAATAGACATATGTAATTAAACAAATTTAAAATCAAATTACACCAAACTCAAATATAATGAGTTTTCAACAAAGGGCTCGAGAACAAGGGCAAGAGTTAAAAATATTAAGATTTGAACTTCATACTTAATATCATCATTGCTTAAAAATGATCGTATGAATCAATTGAGCTGAATTTTAACCCTTTTAATTTAATTTGCAATAAATGAAACGAAAGTTAATTATAATTAAGTTTTTAAAATTTAATAATTCTTTGAAAATATTAATATGTAATTTTGTATTCAATTGCAATCCTGTCTACTAAATATCATCCTTTTATATAAAAAAACTGACTTAAATTGAAGATCTCAGAAGAATTTTTTTTTTGTCCGTTCCTTTTGTTTGTTTTCACATCTTGAATCCCTTGTTATTTCAAGGTTGGCATTATTCTTCCCTTTATTTTTATATAATATATGAATAAAATCGTAATAAAAATAAAAAAATTATAAATATTTAAATTTAATTTTAAATTTATTAAACATTATATTTTAAAACCGATTGTATCGTCGAATTGGATTAAGTTGGACTCTTCCTCTCTTTAATTTAAGCGTATAAAGAAACGTATGGTTGTGATATATTAAGCATTATTTTATACGGCAGACAGGGTGCATGGTTTGCAATCACTAATCCAAAGCAATGGCATGTAGCAAGTTTGCAACGTATTTAGGTTTGACAATATTACGTGGCATTTAATTTGATTGGATTCGATTCTTCCCAATTATATTTTTAACCTGCCTTCAAATTTCAATATTGTTGACTCGGTGATAAGCGTAAATCTTCACGTTTCACGTGCGTATATTTTATAAAATTTTGGCAAGAGTTAGGTAAAGGTTATTTAGGTCTAATTTGTGAAAAAATTTTATAATTAATTAAAATTAAAATTAAAATTAAAATTAAAATAGGAAATGTAAATAGATAGATTCAAAAATCTTGTTACATAAGTTCAGTATACAAGCTTTACCCTTTAAAATTTGTCTTTTTTTCCCTTTTTTCTTTTCTTTTCTTGGGAATTTATGTTAGGATTTAAGAAAGTGCTTAGATGCAGGGATGAGCAACACTTCGTCAGAAGGCTTTTGGGGTTGGGTTGGGACAAAATGAATGAAAATTCTAGAATTTACATCAAAAGATTATTCTCCCCAGTAAAAAGAAAAAGCAGTCATGCGATTATATCAATTATTTTGGATTGTAGTTAAAGGGAAAAAAAATAAAAAGCAGTCATGTGTTGAGTACCAGACATGGGGAATTTGTGTTGGAATTTTGCTAACTTCTGTTTATTTATTTATTTATTTTTTAAGATATCGACCAAATTATTGTAAATATGAAAATTTTGTCATTGCCTTCCAATAGGAAAATGGCATTTCTCCTAACCAATTGAAACAGTACAGTCCAGCACACTTTCTCACCGACGTTTTTTCTTTTTCTTTTTAAACGTGTGTGTGGCTTAAAACCAAAATTCATTCATGTGGTTCATCCTTTTTTTTTTTTTTTATTAAATTCTATATGGTTGAAACAATCTCAATTTCTTTTCTATCTATACTAATAAAAAATATTTAATTCAATTTATTGTCACTATTAATTATACGTTAAATACTAATTTAATAAGAATATTAATATCATTTAATTTTTATATATTTTTTAAAAAATATCCATCCTCCTAAAAAACCTACCACTCTTTTTCTAAAGAAAAGAAGAACTTTTTACTTTTCTTAAAAAAACTGTCCACATATAATTTTTTTTTTTTTTGAAAAATATATATGTTTTTAACCTACTTGCATATATCTAAGTTATTTTTTAACGATAAAGAAAAAGGGTGAAAAAAAGAAAATTAATTATTTTGCACATTAATTATGAGGCATATGGGATGTATCATATGCGGAGGGCAAGCAATATTCTTATTCTTTTCCTAATTATTAAATCCAAGTATTATTTTTCATATTTATTTTTTTCTTTATGTTATCCAAAGATAATTTTGATTAATTTTATTTATTTATTTGTTACATGGTAGAGTGTCCAAGTTTTATTTGGGCTTCATATTCTCTTTGTACAATCTTTTATAAATGCATTCTCTCAATTGACTAAATGCATTCAGAATTTTACTATTAAAATACTTTTTATAAATATTATACTCGAGTTAACAAGGAAAGGATCTATTTTCCTTTATTTATAAGTGACATGGGCAGTGGTATCTCAGGTTTTGCTTGACCCTGATCCTTTCTTCGGATACGAGTGCATCCTTCACATTGATTTGATTTATTCAATATTTTATTCGAGAAACACTTACCTCAAATATTAAACTTGAGTTGACGAGGAAAGGGTGCTATTTTTCTTTATTATTTATTTATTTATTTACTTGTAGTATGGTGAGAGTTATTTCAGACTTTGTTTAAACCTAATCTGCTCCTGGAATAATTTTATAAGTGCTCTCACGTTAGTTCGATGTATACTTTTCACAAATATTAAAACTGATCTGACAATGGAAATCAAAAGAGCTATTTTCCTTTATTTAATTATTTGAACAAAAAAAAAGCCACTTACTCCAAGTCTCCAACTTTAGAATTTTTAACCCAACTCTTCCAGTTCTCGCAACAAAACTCAAGTAGACTTCAACTTTATTTTGAAGTAAGCAAATTAAATCTGGAAATTAAAGATTTGAGTAATTATAAAAAGTTGGGAAAATGATATATTAATTAAGATGTTGAGTGACCTAATTTCTTGGTAACAAAGATATAAATCATTGTTAGTAGTATAATTAATTAATTAATTAGCATCACAATGTTTGCTCACAAATTAAGGAATTCATAGGTTATCTTTGAAAATAAAGATGTAAATTTAATAAAGAGCTTCACCTAATACATTTGGCTGCCTCTCATCGTCATTTAAAATTAATTACATCACAATCAACCAAATATTTGAAGAAGAAGAAGGTGGACTATTAATTAATTAGGTTCATTTATCATTATTGCAAAAAATATATTAGTTTTCCTTGGTTGGATTCGTTGGGTCGGTGCCTCACTGCGTTAATTAAGCAGCTAGCAGCTTTTGATTAACTGCAAATATGATATCTATATCTATATAATATTGTTTATATTCCATCAGCAAATAAATGGCTGCTGCAAACATTAATTTGTTCTTAAAAATTCAATGTATGTAAGTTAAGTTAACTACTATATTTTTTAATTAAGCGCATTCAACTTCTGCAATAATTTATTATATTCACGTTCAGTTCTTTCTGCACACATTTTTCCCTAAAAAAAAGAGTTATTTATAGTGGTGAAAAAGGTTATAAAAATAGTTTAGTCACTCCAATTATATGTACTAGTTTACAATCCCACACTTCTTAGTATGGTTTTTAATTAATGTGTAACATAAAATATAAAAAAAAATGTTTGAATTAAATATTTCACCTTAATGTATAACATAAAACATAAAAAAGTGAGTAAGATAATATAGATTAATTTTTGCATGTCAATAAATTATTAAAGTTTAAATTAAGGATCATAATATAATTAAATGATAATTAATTGATAATAGAATACTCAAACTTTTTTAATTCATCATTGGCTAGACTTCTACTTATACTAAACCCTGTTAAACTTATGTGATTAAAAATCTATGGAAATTAAAGTCATGAAAACATTCAAAATGTCGAGTGTATTCATTCACTTAATTGGATTTATGGATGCAAAAAAATAAATAGCTAACTTCATTGTCATAATAGTTTTTCGTAGACAACTTAAAAAAAAAAATCACCACCAATTTTTTTATTCAGATGTGATGTTCAACTTAAAATAATTTATACTTTAAAAAAAATTAAATTTATTAAAAAAATAATTTTTGGCCTATAAAATTGATAAATTGAGTTTAAATAAACCTATTCTAGGGTTAGGTTAATTGTCTAAATCTGAAGATTTGCTCAATATTTTAAAGGGTTTGAACAAATATTTTAGATTCAAAAAATAGGCTTGGGCAAAATGAAAAGCCAATTTTGCTAAAAGCCGAGCTTTAGGTAGAGAATATTTTATCTAGGCCCAGCTCGGCTAACTCGAATTATATATTTTAGTTAATATTTATATTTATAATATTTATAAAATTTATAAAAAAAAATTTCTTTTGTTCAGGATTAAGTGTATGCCTTTCAGAACGATAGATGAACTCTTCGGTTTAGGATCAAAAACTGAAAGAAAAAACAATTAAACACGTAATCATGTCATAACGGGTTACGTCATGAACAATTGCTATTTTAAATAGCTTTTTGTTTATGATTTTCAATAAAAATAACTAAATAAAAATAATGATATTGATTTTTAATTATTAGGCTCTACAATTGTTCTTTATTTGGGGCTTATCTCTATTGATTTAAATTGGCTAATATCATTTAAAAAAATCAAAACAATGTTGTGTAAGATATCATCAATTTTGTTCAATTCTTTTATTATTATTATTATTATTATTATTATTATTAAAATAGTGATGAGAAAAAAAAAAGTGAAAATATTACGCTGAAAAGGATATGGCATGCGGGGGATATGGCAGCAATTAAAAAGGTGGGCTACGCGACGGCAATGATTAAAGTCATAATCATTTTGAAATTTCATATGTTTTGATGGATTCAGAGTTTCTAGGAATTATCATTGATGAAGAAATCTGCCTTTATTAGCCAACCAATTTCTGGAATGTGAAGGCAACCAAATCAAAGCAGTCAAAGTTAGAGAAATAAAAGTCCACAGTCTGCACCGCAAATGCTTAGTCCACCACGCAATTTGCCTGTTGCTTCATTTGTTTTTATCTTTGACAAGCATTTTGAAATCAGGGAAATTATCAAATTTATTAATAGTAAAATTATCACTGTTAAATTCAAAAAATAAGATTAAAAAATAACATATACTTTTTAAGGTATAATATAAATAAACCAATTTATTCAAAACCATTTAATTTATTTATAAAATTAAAAAATTATCTTTAATAAATAAAAAAACTTCTTAAATATTGCGATTTTTCTTTATTTTTTATTATTTTTAATTTTTGTCTCAACTCTCAACTTGTCAATGGAATTAATCTACCACGCCAAACCATCTAAAAATTTTTTGTTTCATTTATTAAATTGATTTGTTTCGTATCATTTATATTAGAATGCAGAATATATAAAATAACATTGTTTTGGAATAGACCTCTTCAAAGGTTGAGCTACCCGCTCAAGTCTAAAGATTCGTTAGATATTTATGAGAGTTCGGACAAAAATATTAAGCCTAAAAAATGAGCTTGAGAAAAAAATTAGATCGGATTAAAAATAGATCAAGCCTTCGCTTCAACTTTCAAAGTCAGAGCTCGGGCGGCTCGGCCCATTTTAACTATTACATTTTATATATTTATTTTATGTTTTATGTATTATATAATTTTTGTTATATAAACAATACATATATATAATATTATAGTGTAAATTTTAAAAACTATGTTAAATTATTTATATTTTTAAACTTAACAAAAGAAAATCATTAAATTAATAAAGATTAAATTTTAAAAAATATATTTTTTTAAAAATAAATTATTAAAAAGATAATATAGGCTGATCTAAATGGGTTTAAACTTCTTATTTAAAAATATGGTGGGATTTGGGCAAAATTTGAGGTCCATATTTCAAGCTGGACCGAACTTGGACAAGCATATTTAATTCTAATACTATACTCAAACCCGGCTCGAATCCGACTTGTCTCGACTTATGAACAAATCTATTTTTGAGAGATTGTATTCCAATTTTAGAAAATAATTAATATAAAACTAAAATTAGATCTAAAGTTTTCATAAAGTGAATCAAATAAAATCCATACTAATAAAATCTTGGCCATTATATCAACATATATCCACCAAAATGGTTTTCTTGTCCCCCAAACCAACTCCAGTCTTGGTAGAGTTGGACAAAATCATTATTTGATGTTAAAATATTATTAATTTGAAAATAATAAAAATGTTCTTTTATATTAAAATAATATTTAGAATTTTGAGTAGTAACAAATTAATTACTTTAAGATACATTTGAACAAAGAAAACTGAAAATATGAGCAGAGATAGACTGCTGTTTCTTTTTTAAATTTCTAAATATATTGATAAAATTAAATTTTTAAAAAATATTAAAGTAAAAATGCCGTGAACCATCACACCCCTTTTGCTTCTCCTTTGTACCCTAAAGAATTAAAGGCACCGACAGCTTCGATGCAACCCATATCATATGGTAGCCACTGCTGAGCCTGAGTCCTGACGTGTAATGTGCCGCCTAGCTGGTGAGTCTTGACCCACGCAAACTGCAATTGCAAACTGCAACGGAAGAGACAAAAAGGGATGGATGGGAGGGCCCATTCTCCACAGTCCTCCGTCAGCCCTCACATGCGCCTCAACAAGTTTCTATCACTGATTGTTGGCATTGTCATGCTATTAAATTAACCCTCATCCTTTCCTATCCTTTCATTTCCATGATTGATGGGTCCGAATTAATTGAGTTTGGGCCCCAATTCCCTTCATATACCCAATAGCAAAATCGATTTGGAACACAAAATTTTATATCAGAGTTGGTAAAGGAGCTGCATGGTCGGCCCTTTAAGTCCCACAATATTATGTGCTGTGCTCTCCAGTCAATCAAATGGTCGGTCTATTCATTTATTCATGTACATATAATATAATACACATAAAAGAGACAAAGCCCGAAAATTACACCTTAAATCTTTAATTTTTAAAAATCATGGGATGAGAGCATATCAAACGCAATCAATCCTTTTTGTTATCTTCTTCTATTTTATGCCCAACTTTAGCTTTTTCTTAGATGCTAGAAACTCTGCTAATTATTAAAATACAATTTGCAACTTTCCTCAAATGTTTTTTAAAACACCAGCAGTTCGCTTGCAATTGCCTTCATTTATACATTATATATATATATATATATATATATTTGCGTTAAAAGTTACTGAAATTCGATTTTGAGCACTGAAAATCTAATATTTAATTTATAAATCATACGATTATTGATTATAATTAAAATTTAATTCTAGATGCATGTCTCTCTTTTTTTTTTTAATTTTATGGATCTGGGTTCATGAGTATTTAATTTTTTTCTTATAATAATACATAAATTAATTGAATTAAATTTTGAATTTAAAACCTCATATTATTCTAGCCATTGAGGGAAAAGATACATCCACATTCTTATTCGGTACAGCTCCAAAGTTCAAATTCTAACCAACTAATTCAGCACTAGCAATGGGACTTTAGTATTATTGGCACATGAGCATTTTCAATTTAAAGGTATGCATATATAAAATTTCCTACTTGTAGAGTTTGATTTTAAACCTTTGTCCCTTGATGGTATATATTCCTTCAATTTTTTTCTCAATAAAAAATCAGAAAGCATTGAGGATCCACCAATTGAGCCCAACCTATCAAAAAGTTGGCGACTCAATCATCCATCGGATAAGTGTGAGTGGGGGAAGCTGCTGCACTTTTGATGGATGTAAGTCATTAGGTTATTTTAAAAACTAACAAGATAAGAGACTGATCAGCAATATGGTAATATGCCATTGATCAGTATTAATTTTTTCCTAATAATATCTATAATTTAATAGGGTTGGTTAAAGATGGACATTGAATTAAAGTTCAATTTGTTTATTCATATAATTATTTTTAAGATAATATTTAAAATGAGTCCGAAATATAAATTTCGATATCTATATTTTTTTCGATTTTTAAGTTGCGACCTCTTTATGTCAAAAGAGTTAAGGCCAACACCTTCTAATCTAGAATTGCAATCTATAAAGAAGAGAACGAAGATTGTACCATCTAAACTAAAAGTATAGTTTAATTAGTTTATACAATTATCTTTAAGAGTTGGTATCTAACAAATCTAAAGTTAAAATGCCAATATATGCAATCCCTTCACTTATTTTCAACCTATTATAATCTTTATGGAAAGGATAGTTTTCAAACGAAAGGAAGGTATACTTCATTTTATTGATGCTACATATCTCACATGATATTTATACATAGTTAAAAGGTGTTCATGATATATCATATATAGTTAAAAGGTGTTCATGGCCAAGTCACAACTCGAAAATATTTTCAAAAAAAAAATTTTTTTTAGAATATAAATTATTTTTCATTTTTTAAAAATTAACTTCATCATTTTTATTTTCTTTCTATTTTTATAAAAGCTAATATCTTAATTTCATGTTTTAAAAGAGCAATAGCTTATTTATATTTTTATAGAGTTCAGGGTTTGTTAATTATTATCTCAAAATATTTCAATTAAATAATATAATAATTAAATAAATTTTTATATAAATTTTATTATATTGTCAAGTTAATGGTAAGGCATTAATAATGAAGACCAAACTAATTAGTCATAATTTTCTTGACAAAAGTGTGATTTGTAAAAGTTATGTGAACAAAAGAAGAACTCCCGAAAGGTTAAATGATCCAAACATATAATTTACCCTTTTAATATCCCAAATTTAATTTGAAAAAAATGATAATTCCTTGCTAGTGATCCTATTTGGTGTATATGATTACATGGCAATGCCAGGTGACAACCTTTAGATGATTTAACAATGCCACTTAATTAGTCATTAGTTATTTGATTGGTTTAAAAATTAAATTTTTTAAAGGTTTAGTGATCATATAGTAAATTTACCAACAGCGCCACTTAATTAGTCATTATTTATTAAGTGATTTAAAAATTAAAATTTTAAAATGTTAGTAACTAAATTGTGATTTTTCATAATCGAATGGTATGAATAAAAATTACAAAAAGTTTAGTCATTGTATTTCATTCTTAAAACTAAGAGTTGTTCAAAGAGAATTAAAAATTACTTCTATCAATTAAGGGACTAAAAAATTAAAATTTTTAGAATGTTGGTGACTAAATTGTGATTTTTCATAATCAAATGGTATAAATAAAAATTACAGAAAGTTTAGTCAATGTACGTCACTCTTAAAACTAAGAGTAGTTCAAATAAAACTAAAAATAAGGTTTTTATTTTGCTATTTGCTATATATAAATAACAATTAAACAAAGCAAAAAGTAATGTAATGTTGTACACGTCATGCATTTTATGGTGGTAAAAGATCAGTAAGGCAAAATTACTATTAAATGATCAAAGTCTCTTGCGCTATTCAATTGAAAGTTGCTAAAATTGAATTCATATGTTTGTTTTCTTTACCAAATCTTATAGTTAAGCCATATCCATTCAATCATAAAATTTCATTTTTGCTTTTGACTAATTAATCTATCTATACAGTAAAATTGACTTAAATTATATTAAATTTCTTGAATGATATTTTAAATAGTTTAACATTTTCCTTATGATTTTAATATTGCCATAATTATGATATTTTAATATTGTGAATTAAATGTATACATCTCTTTTTTTCTTTACATGAATCAAATTAATTTATTAAATGTATTCATCTCATCTCTCCATATTTGAATCAAATTAATTTATTAAATAAAATACATTCATTTATTATCTCCCGTTCATGAATCATGCCTACTTTACAAAAAAAATTTCTTCTCCTTCAATGCTAAAATGTTTTCTAAAAAGAGAATGGTAACAAGTGATGAGCAATATATTTCCTATTATTAAAACAAATAAAGAAAAAAGACGAAAAGAGATAATTTAACTATCAAAGGTTATTACACTTATAGAATTTAACGACAAAGATATGAAGTACAAACACTTATCTCTACAGGTCAATTATTCTAGTAATATATTTTGGATGCTTACACTGCTATGAAAGAAGATCACCCAAGATGGATTAAACAAAATGCAAAACTTTAAACGTGTTTCCATGTTCTTTAAAATTGAATAACTTTTATTTTTCAAGTTTTAAATAAATTTTTTGTCAAAGTAAGTATGATATATTATCGAATTGTAGCCTTTAGTGTGTGTGTGTGTGTGTGTGTATGGATATATATATATATATATATTTGGAAGGAATAATTTATGTAACAACATTATTTATCTTATTTTGATTTTAATAAGTAGTAAGCCAATGAAGTAATGAAATTTCGTATTTTTTTACACAAATAAACTTCTTATTCTCTAATGTTTGAATTTAATTTTTTTATAAATTGATAACAAAACATGGAATGGAACTACCATTCTACGCATTTTTTTTTATAATAAAGATGAAAATGCTTATTTTATGGAATAAAGTATAGAATATTTATAATATGAATTATGTGGAGAATGTATTTAATTAATATTCATAATATTATTTCATTATTCATGAGAATAATGTTATTTAAATATTCAAAATAATTTATTAATAACAACATCCATTGGAAATGAGAATAACCATGTGCTTTAGTTTAACAAATAAAATTCATAATAATTAAAATTACTAATTCATATTAAAGATACTTGCATGTAACTCAAGGAGTTAGATTGAGAAGAAATTTAAATAAGATGAGTTTCATTTTAGTAATAGTAAAATTCATTCATTTACTAAATAGACCTTTTAATTATTGAAATTAATAAATTTATCATAAATACCATTTACACACAACTTAAGAAATTAGATTAAAAATGAATTTAAGTAATATGTATGTTATTTAATTAATCTTGATAATGTGATTTAATTATTGATCCTTATAGTGGTATTTAATTATTAAAAATAATTTATTAATACTAGCCATTGATAATAGTATTTTACATGTAACTCAAGTAGTTATATTAGAAAATAATTAAGTAATATGAATCTAATAACCTTTTATTAATATCACTTAAATCCACTTTTAGTAATATAAAATTTTATTTAACTAATCTTCATAATATGATTTTCATTATTGATAATAATAATAATATGATTTAAAATATAAGATGCATCTAAACCTGTGCAAAGCACGTGTACGATACCTCGTTTATTAGATAATTACTTGAAGTATTGATATCCAACATTAGTACAATTGAACATTTAAAGCATTAACACACACACACACACACATATATTACCATTAAGGGTACTCTCACGGGTGACTCTTCATGTACTATATAGCTATAATTTTTATTTTTATTTTTATTTTAAAATGACTTAAAAATGTTCATTTCTTTTTAAACTATTTTCTCAATTTTCGCCATCAAGGAAAAAAAAATTAGTCCAACATAATTGTGAAATCTTAATGTCTTTCATTGATCGTGAAAAGGCTTATTTATGGGCCAAGGCCTATTAGGTGTTCTCCTAACATTCAATCCAAAATAATTACCATCATGCTCTTTTGTTCTAACCCTCACAATTCTAAGCTATTATTTTTCATAAAATATATTTTTTTTATGTATAATCTTATCTTATTCAATTGTGAACTTAAGATTTAGCTTAAATAGTGCATCCATTTTTAGGAGGTGGATTATAGCAAGATTTAAATGTGATTCTCACATTGAAGAGGTACAAAGCTAAAATGAGCTTAGTCTTTAGATAGCTAGCAAAATTGTTTGAGAAATTCAAGTATATATATGGGATTGCCAAACAAGAGAAATAAAGAAAAATATTAGTACATAATGGATCAGACAAATTTTCACCATTTTGAGCTTTGAACAAGAAATTGGTAAGTGATCATAATCAAAATTGGATAATTGATATAAATCAATGCTTGGAATTTTGTTGAGAATTAATGAAAGATACTACAATGTTACATCACATTGTCATAGTTGGCCATGTACAAGATAGAGAAGAGTTGAAATATGCACATCCTAACAGTTTTTTCTTATTTCTTTCATTTCAAAAAATGGCAATTAACAAATTAAACCAATTCAACTTTTAAAAGAAGAGAGTAAAGTGGGTTGTAAATTAATATCTTCTCACATTATTGACATATTTTTTATTTTGATAACAAAAGCCTTTTTGTCAAATATAATGAGCATTTTTTACGATAAGAAGATTTAATAATCATTGCTACTTCATTAGCTATGTGCTCCAAATTAAGCAAATGATTTAAATAGAAAATGGAGATTGCAGTGATAAGTTATATGCTTTTTAATGTTGTGAAAGCTATATGGCTTAGTCACTTAGCTATCAAAATGGAGCTACCTTCCCTCATTGAGCATTGAAACTCCAAGGTGAAATTTCTTTTAAAACTATTTGAAAGTACTAAATATGTTATTTCAATAAAAATCTAGACTGCTACATAGTTATTTGACGTTTTTTAACTAATAAAACTATAGAATACTATCAAATTGTCAGAAGTTAATTTGCTAACCTAGCCATTTTAACTTTTAAAGCTATTGCTTCTAATGAGAAATAGCAAAGGCTTGGGAAAAAGCTTTATAGGCAGTGCAGGGCAAGGTTTGTAGTTTGTAATCTATAGATTCTTGTTTTCATTGGGGAAAACAAAATAGTTTATGTAGTGGAATTTTAAAATTTTTTAAAACATTTTAAATCATGTTGTTATGTACAATAAAACCACTATAATTAATCACCTGAGTTGCAGATTTGAAGATGCCATCCAAAAATTTTTAGATTAGTATGAAGGCTTCAAATAACTAGCTTTTTCTACTATTTTCTTATTCCAGGATGGTAAAGCATGTAGGCATTGTTTGTTTCAATAAACTCTAGATTCATACAGCATGACTCTCCTTAATAATCACCTTGTGTGACCAAGTTTAAAATCACGAGATGTTGTAATCAGAAACCCTTTAGTGTGGCATCAAAGTCTAACCTCAAACCCTAGGCATATGCCTTTTATTTATGTCAGGTAACAAGGTAGCCCTAATTTAATTTCTAATTAAAATAATTATTTTACTACCTCCATAAAACCCTAATATGTGGCACCAACCCTAATTTAGGAGTCTACCAAGTTTTTGACCAAGCCCAAATGATGTGAGCACAACCATGGTATATTGCAAGAGGAATGGAACCAAAGATGAGCTAGCAATGCCGAATAAACCGGTCACAAGATCAAAAGTCAAGAAGTTCAAAGAAGCACTTTGAGGACCAATGGCATCATGTCTAATCAAATGGGGCTGAATTTGCAAGAAGACTCTAATTCTTGTTTAATTAATTATTTTAAGTTAGAAGAATAGCTTTGGGCAGCCCACTACTTGTATTTTACATGTAGGCTTCTTTTTAATTCATTATGGGCTTGTTTTGGTGATATGGGCTTTTATTAGCTTTCAGCTCATTTAATTTAAACCTTAAGGCTTAATGGGCTATATTTTAGAACTGTTAGGTTTGGGCTTTAGTTATTTTGATGGAAGGCCTATGTTTAAAGGCCTTTTATATCTTTAAGGTTTTTTTTTTTTTTTGTTTTCAAGGGGTATAAATACCTCATAATGAACATTGGGTGGTAGATTTGGTTGTTGGAAAATATTGAGTTTCTACTCATCTTAGGGAGGATTGCTTGTCTTCTTATATTGTATCAAGAATATAATTCTTATCAAGTTAATTACTTGTAGCGAATTCTATTCTTGTTTTCAAATCAACCTTATCATGTGCATTTCCATTCATATAATTGATTGGGGGTTCATTAGGGTTGGAATTCTTTCTTGTTCATGTTCTTGTCAAAGTGTGTGTTTAAGGGGTTTTGAGTTCTTTAGCCTTGGGATTTCACATCATTTGGTATTAGAGCCAGGTTGGGATAAATTCTTATTTATCTTGCTGGGTTCATCTTGTTCTTGAGTTTTTTTTTTCTTGTCTTTCTTTTTCTCATATTTGTTCTTTGAGTTATTTGCTGGGTTTATTTTGTTCTTAAGTTTTTTTTCTTGTCTTTTCTTTTTCTCATATTTGTTCTTTGAGTTATTTGCTGCCCTAGCTATCATATAATATTTTAAAAAATAAAATAAAATAAATAGATCAGTTGCTGGAGTAAAAAAAAAAGAGGAATCAAACAATTAACAATTTGATTCTTGTTAATTTGAAATCTGTATTTTGAGCAGCATACATATCTTCCTCTTGTGTGCTCATTT
>JBBYHK010503736.1:0-14135 GCA_038382065.1 Adansonia grandidieri | reverse complement strand
CGATTTCTCAACTAAATTGAGAAATCGCCATTTGAAATGGCGATTTCTCAATTAAATTAAAAAATTGGCCTATTTCGGTAAATAATCTGATTTTGGCTTATTTTCATAAATAAAAAAAATTTATATTATTTATATAAAAAAGCCTGTCTTCCTCTCCTGCCTTTTAAGTGTTAAACTACACATAATTAAATTATCCTTACAAGTTCGAAGGCTCACTCATAAAAGGGATTAAATAAATATTGAATTTGAAAAATAGATTTGAATAGAAAAAAAAAGACTTGTTTAAAAAATAAACTGAATTTTTACTTCAACATTTAAGACACGAGCCAGCTCGACTAGATCTATTTTTAAATATATGGTAATATATTATTTCTATATTTATATATTGTATAATTTATATCATATAAAAAATAAATATATAACATCATACTGTAAATATCAAAAAAATATTTTAAGTCTTAATAAAAAATATAAAATCACAGAAGATTAAATTACATTTTATATTTTAATTTGTTGGAAAAAAAAATAAGATGGAAGGAGATTAATGAGCCTGGATTACCTATTTTATTAATTAATAATTAACTTTAAATTTTTTATTTATTATACTTCCTTAAATTCTTTTACTTACTTATATAGTATTTATTTTAATGCTTTTTGTCTGTATGGATAGAGATATGATTAACGATATTCACTACTCGAGTTAGGCATAGACGTGATATCAATATCATAATCCATGCTCTAAGTCAACCTTATTCAACAATCTAATTCATTTATATTTATAAGTAGATAGCTTATGTCTATCATATTATTTTTTATAAAATAAAAAATATTATTTTAATTAAATTTTAGAGGTAATTCTCATCGTATAATACTTAACTCTTACTCGTTGAGATTCTAAGACGTAATTCTTATTATATTGCTTTAATATAATTTGTGAAAGCTTGAATTCAACCTAAAAAGGCATTGTTTGCTTGAGACCTAGTTATATATATTATAACGGATGTTCATAATTTCAAGTTTAGATTAAGGCTGTACCATCTAACCAAGGTCTATGTAGCTAATATGTTGGGTTATTGGATTGATGGTTCAAGCGTTTGGCCAATTAAGAGAATCAATTGATGGATTAATTATTTTATTCAAAATATAATAAATATTTTAAATAAATTAATCAATTATGTGATATTTTGGCCAACAATTAATCCCACAACTCCCTTCCTTTCTGATTTTTTTTCTCCTTTGTTCTCGAGTGATCAATTGAAAAACGTGGTGATCTTTGTTGAATATTATAATTAAGGGATGTGTTTTCCTATTTGGTCTTAATTTTATGTTCTTTTATTACCATTTATAATTGTTAAATTACAATGAAATTTTATGTAGGATTCACCATTTATTAACGTGGATTATTTGTTTAAGGTCAAGTTATTTGTTCAAATTCGAAGGTTCGCGTGATATTTGAAAGAATTTAAATAAAAATGCTAGGTTCAAAAATGAGCTTGAGAAAAAAATAAAGCTCATTTAAAAAATAAGTCGAGCTTTGGACAAAGAATTTTAAGCCTGGGCCAACTCCACATGAATAAAATTTTTTAATTACAAAATTTATATTTTTAGAATATAAGTATATATATTTTGTAATAATAGTTATAATTTTATTTTACTAATTGTTAACTTGTTGAAATATTTTTATAATGAAAGTCATACCATATATGTTTAAATGAATTTTGACAAAAAATTATTAAAAATATATTTAATTATTAAAAATTAAACTAAAAAAATATATTTTTAAAAAATATAGGTGGGTTTAAATGAGCTTAAATTATTTATTTATAAATTTAAGTTGACTTGAACAAAGAAAGAACAATTCATACTTTAGGGTGAATCAGATTTGAATAAGCCTATAATGTGTTAATAATTTGATGGGCTAGACCCAACCCATAAATAATTCTAATATAGATTTCACATTCATAAAATTCTAAATTGTGATTAGATAATTATAATCCAATAATAGAAAATAATACACTTTCAAATTAAAGGGGTGATTGTGTATTGGTTGTCTAATTTATTTTAACCATTCAAGATCTATCCTTTTAATCCAAGAATTCGAATAAAAATAAGTATAAATTAATTTAATTGTACATACTGAAATAGATTTTAGAAGAACTAGGAATAATTAATCGAGAATCCTAGTTATGAACAAATACAACTTTAGTACCATACTTTCTCTATTGATTCATGGAACTACATGTCATCTTACAACTAATTAATTCATTTGGAATTAGGAATTAAAAGACTAATCCTACTTAACAAATCTATATATGTTCTATCTTATGTTTATATTATATATGATCAAAGTTAATCAACGTAACTAGCTATAACTGCATCTTCTCCTTCATTGTTTCTTTTTTATCTCGTCCGGTACACGTTGAGGATGATTAAATACCTATTTCATACTTATAAAAGTATGGGCTTAAGTGTCACAATTGTTACTGTAAGTAAGAGAAGAAAGATAGGTATAGAGAAGAATAATAGAGAAAGAAAAGAATTAAAAGAATTTAGAGAATTTAGAGAATGATTTCTTTTCCGAAAGATGCCAATGTAGTACATTATAGCTCAATATAAGCATAACAGAAAAGGACAACTGTCCCATATAGATTCTTATTCTAACTAACTTTACTGGCAGTATGCCAGCTCACAGCTAATGGTTATGACTACCATTAGCTCACTCTTAGATTTCTTTTCTTAGCTCAGCTCAGCTTCTTCCAGCTCAGATTCTGGCTTGTTTTCGTCTAGCTTCCTTTCCTTTGCAGCTTGCAACCTCATGACAATGCCCCTTCCTTCAGTGAATCCTTGTCCCCAAGGATCAAAAGATGAGAATTGAGATTGAAGTACCGAGTAATCTTCCCATGTTGCATTTTCTGGCCCTAAGTTCGACGAAACCACCAAAAGTTGAGTGACTGCTTGATTGTTCCTCTTAACAATCCTTTTGTCAATAACCGCAGCCGGGTAAACCAAAGGCTATCCTTCTTCACCTAATTCAGGTGGAGCTATACTGGGCACTACTTTAGAGCCTATTTTTTTCTTCAACAGACTAACACGGAACACAGGGTGGATTTTGGATCTTGGGGGTAACTGCAGTTGATATGCTACTGCTCCCACCTTTGCCATAATAGGATAAGGCCCATAATACTTAGAGCAAAGTTTTAAGTTTTTTTTTAAAGCTAATGAAGTTTTTTTGTTGGGTTGCAACTTTAAATAAACTTCATCCCCGATGTCGAACTGCCTTTCCGATCTCTTCTTGTCAGCATAATGCTTCATTCTAGCTTGAGCTTTCTGGAGTTGGTCAACTAATAATTTGCTTATCTGTTCCCTGTCTTTCACTACCTCCTCTACTGCAGACACACGAGTGGATGCATTTGTGTCCCACAAGAGTGTTGGAGGTTGATAATCATATAGTGCCTGGAAAGGGGTCATTCCTATAGCTGTGTGGTGGGTGGTATTATAGCACCATTCAACTAAAGGCAAATACTTAGCCCAAGTTTTAGGATGCATCAAACAAACACATCTCATATATTGTTCTAAGCACTGATTAAGCCTCTCAGTTTGACCATCAGTTTCAGGATGATAGACTGTGCTAAGTGCAACCTTAGTTCCTAGTTGCGTCATCAACTCTTGCTAAAACATGCTGGTGAAGATCTTGCCTCTATCTGAGATCACAGTCTTAGGATTTCCATGTAACTTATGAATGTGATTAAGGTAACTCTAGGCAACAATTGCAGCAGTAAAGGGTGAGTGAGTGGTAGAAAATGTGCATATTTGGTGAACTTATCCACAACAACCAAAATACTATTAAACTTCTGTGA
Organism: Adansonia grandidieri; assembly: GCA_038382065.1. Lineage (NCBI taxonomy): Eukaryota > Viridiplantae > Streptophyta > Magnoliopsida > Malvales > Malvaceae > Adansonia > Adansonia grandidieri. The sequence goes on along the minus strand of JBBYHK010503736.1, from coordinate 10,278 downwards.
TGGAGGAAGTCCCTCAATAAAATCCATGCTAATAATTTCCCAAGCTCTCCCAGGAATCAGTATAGGTTGTAGCAATCCAGGACTAGCAACATGTTCAACCTTACTCCGCTGGCACGTATCACATTGCTTGATATGATCCTGAACATAAGTCATCATTCTTGGCCAATAGAAATAAGATTTAATTCGGTAATACGTAGCTTGTATGCCAGAGTGACCCCCTTGTGGAGAGTCACGCAGAGTTTGCACAATCTTTTCCCTCAACTGGCCATACTACCAATATAGACTTTCCTTTTTACTCTAAGTATTCCATTCAGGAAAGTATACTTGGGCAGAGCTGTAGGATTAATGATTAAATTGGTGATCTTCTCTTGAGCATCTTCATCATTAATGTAGCTATTCTCTACTTCAGTGACCCATTCTGGTATAATTGTAGTGGAACTGAGTGCATAAAGTTGGCCATCATCATCATGTATCCTTGATAAAGCATCAGCCACCTTGTTTAATTGACCCTTCCTATATTGAATAGTATAATTCAGACCAAGTAATTTAGTAAGCCCTCTCTTCTGGATGGCAATAGTCAACTTTTGTTTTCGCAAGTGTTTGAGAGCCTCATGATCAATTTTAATTATGAAGGTTCCCATTTCCAAGTAGTGCCTCTATTTGTCAACTACTATTAAGATGGCCAGGTATTCTTTTTCATATATAGACATTCCACTGTGCCTCGGTCCCAAAGCTTTACTCATGTAAGCTATAGACCTACAATCTTGAGAGAGTACAGCTCCTATTCCATTATTGCTCGCGTTGGTCTCCAAACAAAAGCGTTTAGAGAAGTTTGGTAATGTCAAAACAGGTGCAGTCATCATAGCCTGTTTCAGGTTATGGAAAGCAGTGATTGCTTCAGGGTTCTAATGAAAAGCATTTTCTTAAGCATATCTGAAAGTGGCTTGTTGATAGCCCTATAGTTCCTCACAAATTTTTTGTAGTACCCAGTCAGTCCTAGAAATCCTTTGAGTGATTTCAAGGTTTTTGGGAGTTGCCATTTCACCATTTCTTCCACTTTAGAAGGGTCTGTAGCCACACCTGCAACTGAAATGATGTATCCTAGATACTCCACTTACCTTTGGCCAAAGAAGCATTTGCTTCTTTTTGCATAAAGCTGGTTACTCTTTAGGATGTCAAAAACAGTCTTGAACTCATAATGGCCTTGATGAGTTCTGAAAGCTGTCTTTGGTACATCCTCTTCCTTAACTCGGATCTGCCAATAGCCTGACCTTAAGTCAATTTTGGAGAAGTAAGTGGCTCCCTTAAGTTCATCCAGCAAGTCATCCACCATGCGAATAAAAAATTTGTCCTTGATTGTCAAAACATTTAACTGCCTATAATCAACACACAATCTCCAAGAACCATCCTTTTTTTTTTACCAAAAGGCAAGGGGAAGTAAAGGACTTTTGCTTGTCTGTATGATAGAAGAAGCAAGCATGGCAGTAACTTGTTTTTCTACTTCAGCTTTTTGATGATAAAGAAACCTATAAGCTCTCAAATTGACAGGTTGATATCTAGGTTTAAGAGGTATAGCATGATCATGGAACCTCTTCCTGAGGTTCTTCGAATATGTCTTGATAGTCAGCCAATAGTGATTGTAAGGAAAGTGGAATATCAGCCTGATCTTGATCTGCATTAAAGAGATATAGTTCACCAAGCAGCTCAGGTTCTTTTTCATCTAGCTTTTGAAGTTTTTTGCCTGAAATCATTTTTAGTCCAGCTACGAATTGACTTTCATTGAGAATAATAGTTTGACCCTCCTTCTGAAAAGTCAATGTCATTGCATTGAAGTCAAATGTCAAAAGGCTATATTTTTGCATCCAATCGGCCCCAAATACCATATCACTTCCTCCCATAGGAAGTACTCTCAGATCATGCACAAAACTAAAGCCTTGCATCAGCCAAGTCAACTGTTTACACTTAGCACTACTGTATAATTTTTCTCCATTTGCAACAGTTATGGCAAATGGGTTTATCTACACCAATTCAGCACCTTCTTTTGCCCATTTGGGAGTTACAAAACTATGAGTACTCCCACTGTCTATTAACACACTCATGCGTTTTCCTCTGATGGTTCCCTAGATTCTTAGGGTACTATGCCCAGCACTGCCAGTAAGAGCATTGATTGAAATTTCTAAGGCCTTGTCAACACCATCTCCTTCGCATAACTCTTCTAATGCTATTTCAGTTTCTGGTCCAATAGGTTCTAAGGTTTCAGTGGTTGGTTCTTCTACTATGATGGAGTTTAACTGCTTGGTTTTACAAAGATGGCTAGGTGTAAACTTGTCACCATATTTGAAGCAAAGGTTCTATTGCCTCTTTTGATCTATCAAATTTTTTTTAGATGGGTTGCGAAACTGACTTAGGAATAGTTTAGTTTGGGTAACCATAGATGTGTTTTAGGATATAGTCTTAGGTTGGTAAGGTGACTGAATATTTAAGGTTTTGGTTGAGTTGCTAGAGGTAGATGTATAGTTCATTTTAGGGTTCTATTTATGTTTCTTGAATTCTAGCTCCAGGGATAATTCATGTAGCTTGGCTTGTTTGTAGGCCGCAGCTAAGGTAGGTGGCTCACTAGCCTTTACTCTAGGTTTAAGGTCTTCCTTCAGTCCACTGATGAAACTAGAAACAAAATAGTTTTCCAGGAGGTAAGGGTTATATTGAAGCATGTAAGGCCTTAGCTCTTCAAATTGCTCTTGATATTCCTCTACAGTGCCCTTTGAGTTAGTTTATTGAAGTCCTCAACATCAGAGTAGGTTCTATCACTGAACCTTAAGCACAAGTTCGCAGCAAATTCTTGCCAAGTAGCAAAAACCTTCTGCATAATGTATGCATCGAACCATACCTCAGCCTTTCCAATTAGGTACATAGAAGCTATTTCTAATTTTTGATGATCTGCAATAGAAAAAATTGCAAAATATTTTTGGCATTTCTTAAACCAACCTCTAGGATTATTACCATCGAATGTTGGTAGCTTGATTTTTGGTCTTGGCACAAAAGCATTAATTCTAGCAACTCTTTTAGAGCCTTCAGTAAAATCAGATTGTTTCTCCGGTAGTGTGGTGTTGTGAAGGTGAACATTAGCATTATCAGAAGGCTGTTTAGATAGAATACCAAGTTCTTCTGGCTTATATGTAACTCTACTATTATCATCAATCACAGTAATTTCTACATGTTCCTTACCTGGCCTTCTTGGTGGTGGAGCATGGTCACTAGGTTTGCTTTCAGTGTCAGAAGTTGTTACTGGTGCGGTTTGAGATGGGCCGTCATTCTTCTGCAGTAATATTGCTAAGATCTTCTCGATACAGGTCTGATTTTCCAAAAGCTTCGCATCTATGCATTTCTTCTGATCTTCCCACCAACAAGGAATTGTTGTGTTTGCTGCCTTCAATGTCTCCAGCTGTGCTTGTATAGCCTGCAGTTGGTCATGCAGAGTATTAAGCCTCGTTCCTTCTGCCATGGAGTTAATTTTCTTACACCTTCCCAGATTACAGTGGATCTTAATGGCTCTGAATACCAAAATTGTCACAATTGTTACTGTAAGTAAGATAAGAGAGATAGGTATAGAGAAGAATAATAGAGAAAGAAGAAAATTTAGAGAATTTAGAGAATGATTTAATTTCCAAAAGATGACAATGTAGTACATTGTAGCTCAATATAAGCATAACAGAAAAGGACAACTGTCTCATATAGATTCTTATTCTAACTAACTTTACTGGCAATATGCCAGCTCACAGCTAATGGTTATGACTGCCATTAGCTCACTCTTAGATTTCTTTTCTCAGCTCAGCTCAGCTTCTGGCTTGTTTTCATCTAGCTTCCTTTCCTTTGCAGCTTGCAACCTCATGACATTAAGTTGCGCTACTTTCACCAAGCCATGGTTGCAGCCATCCAGAAGCAGGATAAATAAAGGGTACGATGATGAAGATGAAACGCAGATGATGGTTCATGCACCTTGGGGCGAAGTACTTCTCATGGACGAAGAGTTTTGTGACGATGAAACGCAGATGATGATGGTTCATGCACCTTGGGACAAGCTTCCTGTTGACATATTGAGTTCAATCTTTGAGCGATTAGATTTAGAGGATCGTATCCGATTCAACCTGGTTTGTAAGCAATGGAGATCAAATGCGGAGCGAACTCCTCAGCTCCTGTGGCTTATGCTCCCTCATAACAAAAATTACCAGTATTTGAGCTTCTTTGACATGCCCGAGGCAAAGTTCGTAAGTTGAATCTCCCTGGATCAGCACAACGAGGGTGGTTTTGTGGTGTTCCAGAGGTTGGCTTTCCCCACCAAGGGCAAGGATGATCATAATCTACAAATTTTCCTATTTGATCCGATTTCAAGGGTTCAAGTTCTATTTCTGCCATTATCGACAATATCAAGTTTTAAAAACAGTTTCACTGCCTGGTGATCTAAATGGAACCCTGCTGCTTACGTAATTAATCAAGTCGTAGTATCTTCCTTGGATGCATCCGAATGCGTAGTTGCCACACAATTGGATAATGTTACCATTCTCGCACTTTGTAGACCACATGATGAGAGATGGACCGCTGTTGAAGGGTTATTAGCTGATGGATATCATTATGGAAATATTCTATTTTCAGATGGAGAATTATGCGCCTACATTTTTTGTTTAAATCTTCTAGATCAGGCAACTAATCCAACTGGTCTTTTTCAAACACATCTAATAAATTTAGGAAACCGCAACGCGAATCTGAAGCTGATCCCTTTCATATGTCCACCAACTCTTCAATCATTTCATGCCGCAGATGCTGATGAGACGATTTGGTATTACAAAGACCACTTTCTAGGGCCACACTTGGTAGAATCAAATGGGGAAATACTGACGGTTACTCAAATATTAGATTGCATAAGCAATCTGAATGTTGACGAAGAAGACGACGATGAACTCGACACATGTCTATTAACCTATCAACAAGTTGCTAGTTTTGAATTATTGAAGATTCAAATAACAACAGTGTGTATATCCGAGTTAACTGATCTTGATAATGAATCATTATTCTATAGAAGTGGCGTTTAGTTAGCATCTGAAAACTTCAAAGAATTTAGCAATAATTACGTTCACTTCTTAGAAGACTGCAATTATAAATTTGAAAACGAATATCCACTAGTTTCTCGTGAAGGGGGTGTTTACTGCCTTCATAATGGAAGCCTTACACGTTGTTTCCCAAGCATTAAAACTCAAAATGGCTGTTTCATGCATTGGTTTTCTCCAAATATCAAATATGGAGCCTTTAGTTAGAAATAGGGGAAAGCTAAAATGGTGAGTTACACCGTTCTGTTATATATTAGATCAGAAGAGAGTTCGATTTTCAACTTTGTATCCTTTGAGCTAGTTGGGATTAATTACTATTTCTATATTTTTTAATTGATAAAGCAAGTCAAATTGAGTATAGTTCAAATTTTTTTTGGATCTAATTCCCTTTCCAAGTAGATGTAAATGAGACACTTGTATGTTTGGTAGTTATTGAGATCCAATTCCACGTATATATATATATATATATATATGAATTTAATTTGGTCTAGTTATTCAAATTCAATTTGAAAAAAAAACCGTTAAATTTAATTCAATCTTTGTTAATCAAGGCTTGAGATTGAGCAGTTAGAGTATCAAGCAAGCTGTGTTTAAATATCCTTTTATCTAGCTCAAGTAGCTCCAAAGCTTAAATAAGTTTTTTTTTTTTTTTTTTTTAATATAATGTTATTATTTTTAATTAATTAGTAATGAAAATTGATCAACTTTGAGTAGAATTTCAAGTTAAACAAAAACTTGTTATTATTTCGGCTCAATTCGATTTTGTCACACTCTTATTTATGAAGGAAGGTGCATTTCCCACATCAATCAAATCAATCGGATTGGTTTAATTTGCAATAATTACCTATATTATTTAATTATATTAAACTCTATTAAAATCATGAATAGTTATCAAAATCATATAAAATGTTATAGTTATTATTTTTATTAAGTTAATGCTTTTTAAATAAAATTATACGTTGTTTAAGTTTAGATAATTTTAAGTCAATTATTAAGATCATTTTAGGTTCAAGTTTTGGGTTTAGTTTACTGTCAAGTTTGGATTAATTAATAAGTCTAAATAAAAATAGAAAAGCTTATAAAAAAAATCAATAATTTACTTTGAATTTCTTAGAAACTTCATATGTCATCTATAATTAGTAAGTATTATATTTAAAAAAATTAAACAATTTGTCAGTTATCATCGTTAACAAGTATCATTTAGCTTTAACTCTTGCTATACCTTTGTTTGTATTTTCTTGCTCTGATCAATTATTCTTTCTTTCCGAGAAAAAAAAAACAATAAAACTCAAACTTTATCCCTTTTATTTCCATAATATCAAATTTTATATTGCATATTGAACATAACTGTTATTAGTTTGAATGATGGTTGGTAAATGAACAAATATATGAACAAGTTTGATTAGTATTACTTAAAAGAAGATTTAGGGTTGATTGTGTTGGCTGCTATATATCATATACACGAACAAACAGTCACACGTATATATGTGAAATAAATAAAATAAAATAATTGAGGCAGGAAAAACACAAAAAATTTGGTTTTATCGAATTCGAAGAACTATGCAAGTCAAGGTTTAATGGCTTTGACCTTAAGATAAATTTGCCTGCCTCTCGAGTGCTTGCAACTCGTCTCCCAAGCCTCCTCAATCATGTTGCTAGTCAACAACACTTGCCAATAGTAACATAATGAACAAAAAAGGTGTGTTAATCTCTCTCAAAGGCGACAATAGCAAAACTAACACAAACACAGAGGAATGGATGAAAAATTAAATTTCTTTCATGGTTAAAAGCCACGATAGTTTTTATTTTCCCAAAGTACTGAACATAATCATTGTAACTATACCCGTCTTGATACCAGATAATATTTTTTAAAATTTAAAATCATATAACTTTTTCAAAATTTAAAATTGTCTTATCAGATAGGAATATCTTATCCGGATAAATTAAAATTCGATTGGGTTAGACTTAACACTAATGCACTAGGGTCCAAAAAGATAAGGCCCACTTGACCTTTAACCCATGCCTAGGGTCAGTCTAGCTCACACATGCGCCAACAGCCAAATTTTCTTTCTCGTAAAGTAGGCATTATGAGAATAATTTCTTATTTATCATCGATATCTATTATACGACGTATTTATATATATGACAATCTATGTATTGATATATGTATTTCATATTTATACACATAAATTGGCCCATTAATATCCAACAATTCCCTATAGAATGGAAATTGTCCAAGTAAGATGACAAACTGACTTGAAATATGAGAGAGAATAAATTGAAGAGTTATGACATCAGGATGGGTGGCTTTTGGCCTTTAACCTTTCATAGCGACAACTACTGGATTTATTTGGCTAACAAGTGAACTTGATATCTCGAACTATTCAGCCTTTCTTGTAAACGAGATAATAGGAGTCACACAATCCCTCTTTCAAATGCCTTTGGTTCTTATAGTTATGTTCATTTCGGCCTAAAAAATGTCGTGATTTTCTAAAAGTGCTCTAGAAAATTTGGCCTTATCAATTCTCATAGAAATTGTCAGGTTTCACTTTCACATCTCAAGATTACCTTGCAATACCTTACTTGATTTTATTAAGTTATAAGAATCATTCAAAGCATAGCTTAACTGAACACTTTTGCAGGCGACATTGATTCAACATAAGAATAGGTAAGAGAGTTTCACATTTTTAGTACTCTCACTAAATTAACATAATTTGATTATCCTTTTGAACATAGATTTTGGGGTCTTCAATCAACTTGGTAGGGTTACTATTATGAAACTTTTAATTTATAGGCTTAAGTCTCATTCCTCTCAATGATTTATGGAGTTGCTTTCTTATTAAGCCTTTCATAAGTGGATACACGATATTATCCTTTGATTTCACATAATTAATAGAGATAATTCTATTTGAGAGCAATTGCCTTACAATATTATGTCCTCAATGAATATGTCGAGGCTTGCTATTATACAAATAACTTTGCATCCTACCAATTGTAGATTGGTTATCGCAATATATGTATATTGCTAGCATAAGTTTTGCCCAACATGGAATACCTTCTGAAAAATTTTGAATCCATTTTGCTTCTTTTCCATCTTTATTTAAAGTTATAAACTTAGACGAATAATTTATCACAATGTACATTGACTAAATTAGTTAATATTTCAAAATTATATAATTGAAAACAACATAAATACAACCTAATAAACTAAATAAAAATAATAAACAAATAAAAAATGAAAAGAGTTGAGATGATACAAGGCTGGAAAATAACAAGCCCTCAATTTTATGTTAATAACAAAACTGCCCTTAATTGGAAAACCAATTGGGTTATGATGTTAATGATGATCAAGATGATAATATATATATATATATATAGTAATTTTTGCTTATTTTACAAACAAATATTAAAAGATAAAATGAAAATAGAATCATTGTTAATAATTAACTTAAAATTTTTATTTACTCTTTAGTTTCTTAAAATTATCTTTTTAAAACTTATATAGTACTTATTTTAACGCTATTTGCCCGTATGATTAAAGTTATGGTTAACCGCTTTCATAGATTGAGCTAGGTTTAGGTATTGTATCAATATTCTATATGCATGTCCAAGTTCAGCTAGATTCGACAACTTAGATCTCAATTCTATTTAGACTAATCCATATTTATAAATAAATGGTTCAAATCCATCATTATTTTTTATAAAATAAGAACATAATGTTTGTTATTTAATTTTTAAATGTAATTCTTATTGTGTAGCTCTTAACTCTCATGTATTGGGATTTTATACGCAATTCTCAATACCGAGCACTTAATTCCATATTCCAAATGATGATTATTTAGATATCACTTGTGGAGACTTATACTTGACTTACGAAATATTATCCATTTTGAGGTACCATCTCAAAATTTTAATCTATAGAAATTGCCTCATAAATATGAATTTGAAACTACGTATTATAGAGGATCGTTTGAATTTTCAAGTTTGAAATTAAGGCCTTACAATCTAATCAAGGTCTATGTAGCTAATGTGTACATCTATCTCCCTTGTTTGGGGTAGGAAAATGTTCAATATTTGGAAGCCAATATTCCTTGAATTAATTTTCTCAAAGTTTTTTAAACAATAAGCTTTGATAAAATTTGGTGTTTTTTTATTGATTAAAGTAAGTTTTAAATATTTAATATGTATTTGAATTAGAATAAAATATAATTAAAATTTAATTTGATAGCAATTAAAATAATTCTAAAATTAATTATTTTTTCATTATTTTATAGTTAATAAAAGTATTGAACAGAAAAAAATTTGAATTACAATTTTTGTAACAAGAAGGAGGATTTTTTTTAACTTTTCAGTTACAATTTAATTTAATTTGATATACATATATATATATATATGTTTTTTCATTAAGTGTTCATAGTTATTATCAAATTTGAATAAGACAATAAATGGCTCAAAGTATGTGGTTATTGGATCAATGGTACAATCATTTGATCAATTGAATTGAATTGAATTTTAGATTAATAATAAAATTTAAAACACATAAATATTTTAAATAAATTAATCAATTTTGTAAAATTAAAATAATGTAATGTTCATCAACTATTAATACAGATTTCGTATTGGATAAAAAAATTTTGCATTATAATTTGATGATTATAGTATAATAATTGTGAATAATCCGTTCTCAATTAAAATAAAATTTTTTTACTCATATATTAGGTGTATCTAATTTATTTCAACAATCCGTGATCTATTTTCTTCATCCAAAAATTTGAATATAGAGAAACCAAGTACAAATTAAATATAATAGTAATTACAATTGAAATAGAATTTGGAAGAAAAAGGCACCATTGTTTTACAAATTTCATTATAACTAGGAGATAAATTAATCAAGGATCCCAGTCATAGACAAATACAATTTATTCTAGTATCATACTTTCTCTATTGATTCATGGAGCTATATGTCATCTTACAACCAATTACTTCGTTTAGAATTAGGAATTAAAGGGCTAACCTACTTCGAACAAGACAAATCTTTCTTTTATATATATATATATAATTATTCAACAGAACTATTTGTAGATGCACCTTAGATCTCCTTCATCAATTGTTTTTATTTTTTCCTCGTATGGTACACGATGAGGATGATCAAATATCTGTTTCATGCGTACAGAAG
>JBBYHK010503725.1:0-14138 GCA_038382065.1 Adansonia grandidieri | reverse complement strand
ATTCATTTATCCCAATGAGGAGAATGAATTTATGGTGCCCAATCATTAAAAGAAAGGAGATTATTATGTGAATCTATTTTTATCCCAACTGAGGGACAAACTTTAATTCTAAAAATGGTAGAAGGAGATGTTTTTCTTATGGAACCAAAGCATCAATATCATTTATCCCAATAAATAAGAATATGTTTATGGTTCTTGATCATGAAAACAAAGGAGATTATTATGTGAATTCATGTTTATCCTAATTGATAGACAAACTTCAATTCTAAAAAATGGTGGGAAGTGAGGTTTTTCTTTTGAAACCAAAGCATCAATTCATTCATCCTAATGAGTAGAATGAATTTATGATGTCCAATTAGTAAAAGAATCGAGATTATTATATGAATCCATGTTTATCACAGTTGAAAAATGAACTTTAATTCTAAAAATGGTAGAAAGAGAAGTTTTTCTCATGAAGCCAAAGCATGATATCATTTATCCTAATAAGGAGAATGTATTTATGGTGCCCAATAATGAAAAAAAGGAGATTATTATGTGAATCTATGTTTATTCTAATTGACAGATGAACTTTGACTCTAAAAAATGGTGGGAAGTGAAGTTTTTTTATGAAACCAAAACATCAATTCATTTATCCTAATGAGTGTCAGAATGAACCTCGGGGTCAACCTTCACGGATCTATGGGTGCATACGACTTAAAATATTTTTCTAACTTAGAAATGTCTGACCAAGACTTTTCCTTCGCGATGTGATGAGAATAAGAAAGTATGGATTCCCGACTTGTGATACTGTGAATGGGACCATAAGACGAGTCGTTCATCTTATTAGTCTTGGATGACTGTCACAAAATGGCCAACGCTTGGAGTCGCCATCAATCATTTCTAGCTAGGCATGACCGGATGCCCATTGAAATCTATGTTTTCAGTTATGAAACTCAAAACATTGATTATGTGGTCTACATAGTACAAAGATTCATTGTTTGGGTTTGGGAGTTGGTTACGCATGATGAGGTATGAACCTTTTCGTGATGCCTAAAATCAATACCTTGCTAACTATGTCTTATCTCGGCTTTGATTCTTTTTATCTCAGCTTTGATTCTTTTTATCTTGACTTATCAATAGTTCGATATAACCCTTTTTTAATGCTTGAATTTTATAGAAATACAAATCCAGGTTTTGATGAAAAATTTTAATCTCATAAATGCCCTGAAGAGATGGGGAATATAGAGATTTTCAATAAGAATGACCTTTGGATTTTACTTTGAAAATGGAATGTTCTACTTTGGGCACTATAGGGAGATACCCACGTGGAACATTACCTTTAATTTTATTTGAAATGATTGGAAAACATAGATACAAATAATTATCACAAAAAAATTATGTTGGTAAGATAACAAATGGAGTAACATAACATGGATCATTCAATGCAATGATAAAGCAAAGGGATGCACTATTGGAATTTATCTCACAACTGGCATCGATTATCTAGAGATAACTAAATCGACAATTTTTTGGATGCATCTAGGTTTCTTGATTGAACAAGGTTTGTTTTACACATTCATGGAAGTCTGAGAAGGAAAATTTTAACTGTAGTTGAAAGATAGGGTTAGAATATCACCTCGAAGGATGGGGTCAGAGTATCCCTATGGATGCCAAATAATTTTAACAAGGAAAGATCTTTAGATCTTGTCAATTTTGAAAAATGAAGTTAGAGTATCCCCTCGGTCAGGGTTGAAGTATCCCCATGGATAACAAATAATTTTGATAAAAGAAAATTTTTTAAATCTTGACAATTTTGAAAAGTAGGGTTTGGTGTATCCCCTCGAAAGGTTGGGGTTAGAGTATCCCCAAAAGTGACATGTCTAAAACTCTTTAGAGAAATCGAGTTGGAAAAATTAAGTTGACAAAACTTTATGATTTAGAAAATGAGTTAGCATTTTTACAACTTTTGGCAAGGGAAATTATTGTGAATGAGGATGGTAAAGATGTAAAGTATGCTCTTGCCTTGATACTAGCCTATGGGTGGTCAAAGCATGTTCTCGAGGCTGATCGTGGTGATATGGTGACATTCGAATGTCTCGAGATAAAGCTTGGGAAATCAATTTAATTTTGACCATAATTGATTGCACTATTCCTATTTCTAAATTTATTCTAAATTAGTTTGAAGGCTTTAGAGGGTAGACCAGATCCATTAAAACGGTAACTCAATGAGGGTTAATCTAAAAATATTTTTAATATAAAAAAATCACTTTCCAAAGAAATAAATTTTCAAGTTTGAATTAATTTCGCTATTGGTAGAGCATACAAGGGACAAGGTATGTCAAAATTTGAAAAATCATTCCAGACTCATTTGAATCAAAAAATTGCAAATAATACCTTTGTAGAAAGGGAATTTCATGAATTTTTTAGAAAAAATGTTGTACAGATTTGGAAAAATCGTTTAGTGGGCCTAAAGGACCAAACCAGTATGCACATTGTTAATTCTAAGGATTCCAAATAGTCTAGGTTTGAAAAATCATACCTCTTTCATTCGGACTGATCCGGGGGTGAACAAGACCTCGTTTTAAAGATATTTTGACACACATTAAGAGAAAAATATTAGAAAAAGCATTTGGGATTTTAAAGTGATTTTTCAATTTGTAACAGTGCTACTACCAGTAGGGGACAAACTAAAACAGAGGATATTTCTTATTTTCTCTATGTTTACGAGTCCAAACTCTACTCGTTGACAATTAAACATCTACAACTGAAGGGAAAGAGTGGCATGAGCGTCAGTAACTCATTTGCATAGCCCTAGAGTATTTTGGGGTAATGAAATAGCCTGTTGATCATAACACTCAAGGTTTTCACTTAAAAACAAGGCACGAACATTTTGGGAATGAGTGCAAGACCATTTTTGTTGGAAAATCAAAAGATTTGAGCTCGTTTAACCAAGATTCCATGGAAAACTTAATTTTCCCCAAGATTTTTGCTTACTTTAAGGGAAATGCTAAGTTCATGCTAGTCCTCATTGGTTGAGGTTAACATGCTTGGCTTAGGAAAGTTTTGAAAATCAATTTTTTATAGCCATCAAACATGCATTTTGACAAAGGGAAGAGAACAAACATACAAGGGGATGGCACATAATGTGAATGGGGATGCTAACTTTACCAATGATCTAGACAAAGAAAGTGTTATGCATTTTGACAAGAAAATGTTATGGATGCTAAAAATAATAATGATTCATGCAAGCTATTGTATAAATGTGCTTGAAATGTGTTACGCTAATGATTCCTACATGGTTTAAGGATAACAAGATGCATGGATATGGTATAAAATTCATGAGCAAGAGCTATAAAAATAATAAGGATGAAATAAGGCATTTTGTACATCAAAAGGGCATTAAGGCATCTAGATCCTAAACTACCACAACCAAAGGCCATAATAATGCATGAGAATCCTAAGAGGGTGATGGAAACATTCAGACCTCACTAAAATGATGAAGATGCTGAAAAATAAAAAATATAAGTGATAGAGTAAGAAGTTATACCAACAAACTTCAATTTTTGGCCAAATAGCTAGAGTAGCAGAGATGGCTTGAATTTTCCTCTTTTTTTGGTTGTTAATAAGCAAGAAAAAGGGAGAAACAATGAGGTTTTGGTTCTAGTATGGATGGGGGATACTTTTAGAATGTGTAAAGGTTAAGAGTGAGTGTTTTGGGGCTATTTTTAGATGCTGAGTGAAGAGCTATAGGATTTGGTTTTCTTGGTGTAGGAATATATTTTGGAAGCTAAAAATGGTATGGAATCTAACCTTTCTTAGTTGAGATATAAGTGGTCATTTATTCCAGCATTTTTGGAGCTAAATTAGAGGTGTTTTTGGTCATTTCCCAAGAGGGACAAAGTGATGTCAGCTTGGTGGCTATAGAGTGGCTATAGGGAGCAACTTGCTGCCAATGTGATGGACATAGGGTGGCTGGTGTAAATGCTGAAATAATTTCCCAGCAAATAAGGTGGCTGATGGTGATCTTGGTCAAAAAAACAAGGAAAGAGTAAGGTGATCATGTGACATTGACCTTTTTTTATCTAATTTAGACTTAAAAAAAATGTTTTGATTAATTCTAAAGTCTAAATTCGTAATCTAATATGGGTTTTGATCTTTTTTGATAGAAAGAAATTAGTTAAAATTAAGTTTTTGATCATCGCCCCCTCTCACTTCTGTGCCTTAGATTGCTAAAATTTAGCCTGGACAAAATAAGGTGTCTACAGCTGCCCCTCTTTGACCGTTGCTGAGAATCAAGAATAGGGCAAAGATGAATAGACACTATTTTGTCCACGATGGAATAACGCTCCCCAGAATGCTAGGGTGTTAGGTTTTCTAAAGTTTGACCCCCTTAGGCAGATGCAGAGTATCGTGGATTTTTTATTTGGGTGACACCAAATTGTGTAGACTTTGACTTAAACTTGGATGCCACCAACTCATGTGGTCTTTCATTTGAGTACTACCAGCTCATGTGGGTTTTAACTTAGACTTGGTTGCCACTAGCTTGTGTGGGCTTTGACTCAGGTGCCGCCAACTTGTACGGGCTTTGGCTTAAACTTAGGTGCCACCAGCTCATGTAGGCTTTAACTTGAGTGCCGCCAACTTTTACGAGTTTTGACTTAGACTAAGTGCCACCAGCTTGTATGGGCTTTGACTTAGACTAGGTGCCACCAGCTTATGTGGGCTTTAACTCGGGTGTCGCCAACTTATGCAAGCTTTGACTTAGACTCGAGTATCACTAGCTCATGTGGGCTTTGACTTAGGTACCACTAACTTGTGCAAGCTTTTGAAATTATGCCATTGAGTTGTGGGCTTTGAAGGGGTGCCACTAACTTGTGAGCTTTGAAAAGGGTGCCACTGACTTGTGGGCTTTGGAAAGGTTACCACTGACTTGTGGGCTTTGAAAAGATGCCACTGACTTATGGGTCTTTTGGAAAAGTGCCACTGGCTTATGGGCTTAATAAGGTTTCTTGATAGGTGCCTTCTAAATAACGCTTGGTTTATGAAGCTTAAAGTTTTAACCAGGGAATCCTAGGAGGTTTGGTGAACCTGGCTTGAAGTAACAATGCAAAAGTCATGATGTGTGATGGTAATGTGAATGCATGATATGGAATGCTATCATGATTGCATGATGTGAAGTCTAATATAGGAGATAGTTGTAGTTATTCTTATAGGTCATTTAGACTCTCATAGGGATGGCGATTCGTCTTTGTTGTAACTATGGATGGGAATTTTCCTAATCCTACTAGGGATTGTAGGTTGTCCCAGCTATACTAGGGAAATGACAAAAAAATCTATTCTCAAGAATTTAGATTATTGTATTTCCCAATTCGGGAGGCTCAATCATTTTCTTGACACTTAGAAGGCATTGTCAACAATTTGGAGACTATTTAGCTGATTAGGTTGATATCTCTAGTTTCGATAGGATTATGATAGAATGCATTGGTTGATTTTTGATTAGCTTAAAATGGTTTTTCTTAAGATATGGCTTGTGAAAGCAAGAAATGCTTTGGTGTATGGTCATGCTGAGCAGGTGTTTGGACGCGAAAAGTGTATGATCTTGATGATTAGGGCGTGAGCAAAGTTTTTTGTGCTTTTCTTTTCCTTTTGATGTAATATCAAGATGTCCTGATGCATATTTTAGTTGATTATCAAACATTATTAGTTAAATGATAAGTGCAATGTGAATTATACAAGGGTTAAAAGAAAAAAGGCAATACTCATTCATGACAACAAAGAGATACAACTTGGTATATTATTTGACAAACAAGTGATTCGGTGGTAAGAAGTATAATCTTTTGGGCAGAAGATGCCTCTAACAATCATGACATGGATGTTCCTTAGGTGCTTTTTAGGATCTTTCTCGAACAATAAATGTGCCTAGTATGAGCTGATCTTCAAAAGATCTATAGGATTGCATTGCATTGTCTTGTAGGTACTCTCAGTTTATGCCCCATAAAAATTGATCTTCTCAAGTTACCCTTACGGGTTTTCAATTGTAGTCGGGTTGGCTACCCAGATGCCTTTTTTAGATTTTCATTTGAACCCCTTTTTGTTTTCTTTTTTTTTTTGTTTCTTCTTGTTTCTTTTTCTTTTTGTTTTCTTTTTTTTTTGTTTTTGCTCTTTTTTTATTATTTTTTTGTTTTATCTTTTTTTTAAAGGATGCCTTTTCAGGTTTTGCCCTTTACGTGTAATATTTTTTGATGGAATCTGAATTGACTGGGTTGGGCAAGACATTACTATCCATTTCTGACAAGATTAGGGCCCCTCCGGAGAAGGCTTGCTTCATGACATATAATCCTTCCTAATTAGGGGTCCACTTGCCCCGTGCATCTTTATGAATTGGGAGGATCTTCTTCAATACCAATTTAGTTGGGTGAAATTATCGTGGGTGCATCTTTTTGTCGTGGGCTCGGATCATGCGTCTTTGATACATTTGACCATGGTAAATGGTTTTCATGCATTTTTCCTCAATAAGGTTGAGCTGGGATATGTTCTTGTCCTATTCAGCTTTTTCTAGTTTGGTTTCTATCAAGACTCTAAGAGAGGGGATCTCGACTTCTATAGGCAATATAGCTTCCATCCCATAGATAAGAGAAAATGGGGTAGCACCCATGGAAGTGCGAATTGGGGTCCGATAGGCATGAAGTGCAAAAAATAACTTCCCATGCCAGTCTTTGTAAGCCTCAACCATTTTTTTAACTTTTTTTTAATGTTTTTCTTAGCTGCCTCGACTGCCCTATTCTTTTTTGGGTGATAAGGGATAGAATTATGATGCTGGATCTTGAACTGTAAGCAGACCACTTGCATCATTTTATTATTTAAGTTGCATACATTATCTATGATGATTTGGTTTAGGAGGCCATATCTGCAAATGATGTCCCGCTTGACAAACTTACAGATGGTCAATCTAGTGACATTAGCATATGAGGTAGCCTTCACCCATTTGGTGAAATAGTCAATTGCTACCAAGATAAAATGATGCCCATTGAAAACTTTAGGGGTGATTGGCACGATCACGTCCATGCCACACATAGAGAAGGTCCATGGGGCCGTTATGATGTGAAGTGGCACTGGAGGGACATTGATCTTGTCCATATAGTTTTGACACTTATGGCATTTTCGAGCGTAATTGATGCAGTCTCTCTTGAGGGTTAACTAGTTATAACCCATTCTCATGATTTGCTTGGCCATCTGATGTCCATTAGCATGTGTGCCATAAATCCCTTCATGAACTTCTTCTAGGATCTTTTTGGCTTTAGAAGTGTCAACGCATTTGACCAAACTTGATTGTGACTTCTTTTGTATAAGGTTTTCCCATCGAGAACAAATCTTATAACCAATCTTCTGATAGTCCTTTTATTAGTCTCAGTTGCATGTTTAGGATATTGCTAATCCTTGATGTAATGAAAGATGTCATAGTACCATGGTAGGCTATCCTTCTATTTTTGGACACTATGATAATGAATCAAAGTTGTATAGATGCTCATCTAGATGAGAACAATGTCCGACTCTTGGTTAACTTTAAACATGGATGACAAGGTAGCCAAAGCATTAGGTATTTGGTTCTCTTCTCGAGATAAGTGTTGAAAACTAATATCATCAAATTTTTTCTTGAGCTCTGCTATCAGCTTCCCATTCTGCATCAGCTTGGCATCACGAGTTTACCATTGTCCTTTCAATTAGTAGATGACTAGGGCCAAATCATTGAACACCTATAATATCTTAACATTCCTCTCAATGGCTGCTTGAAGCCCTATGACACAAGCTTCATATTCTACGATATTGTTCATGCAGTCAAATTTAGCCTTCCTATGAACGAATAATGACTCTCATCAAGTAACATTAATATTACCTCGATTCCATGTCCTAGAGTGTTTGATGCTCCATCAAAATACATTTTCTAGGATTGATCTTGGTTAGAGGCATCTTCATCTTCAGAAATGAACATTAGATCTTCATCTGGAAAGTCAAAATTTAAGGGTTCATAGTCATCTACAACTTGACTTGCTAAAAAGTCAGCTATTGTACTGCCTTTGATGGCCTTTTGACTTACATAGGCAATGACGTATTCAGAAAGTAGGACTTGCCATCTAGCTAGCCTTCCTGATAGTGCAGGGGCTTTGCATAGATACCTGATAGGATCAAGCCTTGCAATCAACCATGTGGTGTGACAGAACATGCATTACCTGAGTCTCTTGGCTATCCACACTAAAGCATAGCATAACTTCTCAACTGTGGAGTAATTACACTCACATTCTACGAACTTTTTGTTTAAGTAGTAGATTGCTTGTTCCTTTCTTCCTGACTTATCATGCTACTCTAATATACAACCCATAAACTTGTCGAATACTACCAAGTAAAGGATTAAAGGTCGACTAAGCATCGACAGTCCCAACACTGGCAGGCTTGATAAATAATTTTAACTTTCTTAAAGGCTTCTTGACATGCCATATTCCATTCTCCTGAATTTTGTTAGCAAAGGAATCGAAAGATAGGGTCGTATTTGTCAGCGAGCTGGGATATAAATCTAGCAATGTAGTTCAATCTCCCTAAAAAGCTTTTCACTTCTTTTTGGGTTTGAGGTGGTGGCATATCTTGAATGGCTTTGACTTTGTTTGGGTCAACTTCAATCCCTTTTTTGTTGACTATAAAGCCTAGAAGCTTGCTCGAAGTGACTCCGAAGGTACACTTGGCAGTATTCAATTTGAGTTAAAATTTTTATAGCCGTTCAAAAAGTTTTTGAAGGTTTGTGACATGCTTATCCTTTTTCATTGACTTGGTAATCATGTCGTCAACATAGACCTCAATTTCTTTATGCATCATGTTATGGAATAGGGCTACGACGGCCCGTTGATAGGTTGCCCTAGCATTTTTGAGTCTGAAGGGCATGACATTGTAGCAAAATGTCCCTCACATGGTTGCAAAAGTTGTCTTCTCCATGTCTTCGGGTGCCATCTTGATCTGGTTGTAGCCTGAGAATCCATCCATGAAGGAGAACAGAGAATTCTTGGCTGTGTTGTCTACCAAAGTGTCGATGTGGGGTAGCAAAAAGTTATCCTTGGGACTAGCTCGATTTAGATCTCGATAATCACTACATATTCGTACTTTGCCATCTTTTTTTGGGACTAGGACTATAATGGCAACCCATTTTGGATATTTGGCTACTCCAATAAACCCTGTATCAAATTGCTTTTAACTTTTTCTTTAATTTTGAGAAGCATTTTTAGCTTTATCTTTTTTAACTTTTGCCAGATTAGTTTGCATCCGGGCTTGATGGGAAGCTTGTGGACCACTAATTAGTGTCCAGTCCTGGCATGTCTTGATATGACCAAGCGAATACATCTTGATATTCCTAGAGTAATTCTATCAACTTGGTCCTAGTCATTGACTTTCTTGAGGTTTCGATTTTAACCTCTTTTCGATCCTTCTGAGTACCCAGATATATTACTTTCATTGGGTCTTTATGGGGCATGATCTGCTTCTTCTCTTGCTCAACTAATCGTAAGAGGTATGATAGTACGGAGCTCTCTTTGAAGTCCTCTTCAAGATCAACTTTACTGTGCAAATTGACTATTCAAAGTTGATCTTCATCAACCCATTGGACATATCCATATCACTATCGTCTGGATACCTAAAAGGGTAAAAAAATAAACATTGTAAAAGGCACATGCACAACCAAGAGATTTGGATAAAAATGAAGGTAAAAGAAGACAAAAAGGTTGAAAAGTGATACATAATATGGAGTGATATATGGAAAAGTCATTTCATTGGTAATGTTTGATAAAAAATACCAATTACATAGGACACCTATCTACCTTTGGGCGAGGGCAGGTAGGTTTTTATTTCTTAATGTTACATGAAAAGGATAGGAAAAATGTAGGGGCTTCCATCATGACCCTGTCATCAAAATTAGGTCTTAGTGGAAGGACACAAATTTTATGGCTCGATATCTTGGAGATAGAGGTTGTTATGTGCTTTGTTTAAGATGACGAAGACATCTTTAGCCTTTTGCTCTTCTAGTTGGCTTGGATTGTTTTGTCCTCCTAAATGAAATATCTTATAGAGAGATGAGAACATTGTTAGCTTTGATTCCCTCTCTCGACCTAATGATCATGTCATCTTCTAGTTGCAGATCCTCTTTTCTTGCTTTCTTGAGTGTGCATTGGCTTTGAATCCTAAGCCTCTTTTGTTGGCTTGAGTGGTGACCTGTAGGGCTCAGCCATCCCTTGCAGATTCTTGCCAAGCCCTTTTCCTGCATGGGAAACTTTGTCAATAGTCATTTTTAAACTCGAATGGGTACTCTTTGATAGGTGGGGTTCAACTATTGGCAATCCTTCTCCCATAAATGTTGCATTAATAACTCGAAAGATTAGATGAATGACTCTAGTGCATCTTCATTAGGCTCTATGTAGATATCCATATGAAAGCAGTGGCGATCATTTTTTCTTTAGCTCCAATGATGACTACTTTATCATCTATCATAAATTTAAGCTTCTGATGGAGAGAGGATAGGATAGCTTCGGTGGACTGTATCCATGGCCTTCCTAATAGGCAATTGTAAGAAGGATTAATATCCATAACTTGAAAGTCCACTTTATATGTACATGGGCCTATTTCGAGTTGGATTGTGATATTTCCAATTACTCCATGACATGTTCCATCAAAAACTCAGACTATGATGTGGTTACTTTTGATGTTAGAATGATCGACAGGGAGTTTGCTTAATGTAGTCATAGGTATGACATTAATGGCTGACCCATTATCATGAGTACTTTGGGCAAAATGCATCCCTTGCAATGGGTAGTGATATGCAAAGCTTTATAACTACCCCTGGCTCCAAGTGGGTTCTCATCATCAGTGAAGAAGATATAATTATCGGCCATGATGTTGTTCACTAGCTGATCTAATTTGTCCACAGAGACGTCCAGTGGCACATATGCTTCATTTAATACCTTCAATAATGCATTTTGGTGAACCTTTAAACTAAGAAGCAGTGATAGCACAAAAATCTTTGTGAGTTGTTTACTTAATTGGTCTATAATACATTATTCACTGTGCTTAATGAACTTGAGAAACTCCATGGCTTCTCTTTCACTTACTGCTTCCTTGACTTTCTTAGGCTCAAAATTCTTTGCTTGGGCCTGAGTGGTACTGGTGCTTGGAGATGCATTAACCTTTTATTTTTCTTAAACAGGTGAAGCGTAACACCTATTGCTATAGGTTAGGTGACTAACTCCTGATAGTTCTATCGCAATAGTTGAGGGAGTTAGTTCTCCAATCATCATTACCTAATTCTCGTATTTCCATGGGACAGCTTTGTTGTTCTTATACGGGAATGGTTTAGGTACCTTCATAACTAACTTTGGTGCAAGTATTGAAAAACTGGCCTCGAGACTTACTTTGCCATAAAGAATGAGGGGTCAGTTTCTTTTATAAAGCGACTGTATGGTTTCATCTCCTATAATGTTGATAGATTTAGCAGTAGGCATGGTTTCAAGATAGAATTCTATTTGGCCTTCATTCATCATTCCTTGAACCATAGACCTAAACTCCCTGCATTTTTGTAGGGTATGACCTACAATTGTCGCCAAGCTGTCATAACGTACCCCGAGGTGGAACTTTGTGGATTTATGGGTGCATATGACTTAAAATATTTTTTTTTGACTTAGAAATGTCTTCTTGACCGAAACCTTTCCTTCACGACGTGATGAAAATGAGAAAGAATGGATTCTCAACTTGTGATACTGTGTAGGGGACCATAAGACGAGTCACTCATCTTATTGGTCTTGGACAACCATCACGAAATGGCCAATGCTTGGAGTCGCCACTGATCATTTTAGACTAGGCATGATCGAATGCCTATTGAAATCTATGTTTTGTGTTACGAAACTTAAAACATTGATCATGTAGTCTACGTAGTACAAAGATTCACCATTTGGGTTCGAGAGTTGGTTACGTGCGATGAGGTACGAACCTCTTCCGATGCTTAAAATTGGTACCTTACTAGCTATGTCTTATCTTAGTTTTGATTCTTTCAATCTTAACTCATCACTATTTTGATATAAACCCCTTTTTAGTGCATGAATTTTATAGAAATGCAAATCTAGGTTTTGATGAAAAAAATTTAATCTTATACAATATCTCAGAGAAATAAGGAATATAAAGATTTTCAATAAGAATGACCTCTAGATTTTACTTTGAAAATGGAATGTTCCACTTTGGGCACTAGAGAGATACCCACGTGGAACATTACCTTTAATTTTATTTGAAATGATTGGAAAACATGAATGCAAATAATCATCACAAAGAAATTATGTTAGTAAGATAACAAATGGAGTAACATAACATGGATTATCCAATGCAATGATAAAGCAAAAGGATGGGCTATTGGAATTTATCTCGCAATTGGCATCGATTATCTAGAGATAACCAAATCGACAATTTTTTAAATGCATCTGGGTTCCTTGATTAAACGAGGTTTGTTTGACATATTCAATGAAGTTTGAGTAGGAGAAAAATTTAATTGTAGTTGAAAGATAAGGTTAGAGTATCTCCTCGAAGGATGGGGTTGGAGTATTCCCATGGATGACAAATAATTTTGACAAAGAAAGATCTTTAGATCTTGTCAATTTTGAAAAATGAGGTTGGAGTATCCACTTGGAAGGTTAGAGTTGGAGTATCCCCGTGGATGATAAATAATTTTGACTAAGGAAAATTTTTTAAATCTTGACAATTTTGAAAAGCAGGGTTAGAGTATCCCTAGAACTGACATGTTTGAAACTCTTTAGAGAAATCGAGTTGGAAAAATTAAGTTGACAAAACTTAGTGATTTAGAAAACGAGTGAGCATTTTTATGACTTTTGGCAAAAGAAATTATTATGAACGAGGATGGTAAAGATGTAACGCATGCTTGTGCCTTGATACGAGCCTATGGGAGATTAAAGCATGTTTTCGAGGCTGATCAGGCTGATATGGTAACATTCGAATGTCTCAGGACGAAGCTAGAGAAAATAACTCAATTTTGATCATAACTAAAAATAGGGGACTGCATCGCACTATTCCCATTTTTGAATTTATTCTAATCTAGTTTGAAGGCTTTAAAGGGTGGATAAGATACTGTTAGAATGATAACTCAACAAAGGTCAATCTAAAAATATTTTTAAGATCCCAAAAAATCACTTTCCACGGAAGTAAATTTTCAAGTTTGGATTAATTTTGCTACTGGCAGAGCATACAAGGGACAAGGTGTGTCAATATTTGAAAAATTATTTTGGACTCATTTGGTATCAAAAAATTGTAAATAACACCTTTCCAGAAAGGGAATTTTATGAATGTTTTAGGAAAAATATTGGGCAGATTTGGAAAAATCGTTTAATAGGCCTAAAGGACCAAACTAGAATTCATATTGTTAATTCTAGGGATTTCAGACAGTTTAGGTTTGAAAAATCATGCCTCTTTCATCTAGACTGATCCAGGGGTGAACAAGACCTCATTTTAAAGATATTTTGACACACTTTGAGAGAAAAATATCAGAAAACTCATGAAAAATCATTTAGGATTTTCATGTGATTTTTCAATTTATAATAATGCTGCTACCAATAGGGGACAAAGTAAAGCAGAGAATATTTCTTATTTTCTTTATGTTTATGGGTCCAAACTCGAGTCATTGACATTCGAACATCCACGATTGAATGGAAAAAGTGGCATGAGTGTCACAAACTCATTTGCACAGCCCCAGAGTATTTTGGGACAATGAAATAGCTCGTAGATCATACCACTCAAGGTTTCGACTTAAAAACAAGGCATGAACATTTTGAGAATGAGTGCAAGCCATTTTTGTTGAAAAATCAAAAGATTTGAGCTCATTTAACCAAGATTCCAAATTTGGAAAACTCAATTTTTCCTAAGATTTTTGCTAACTTTAAAGGAGAACGAGTGCAAGCCATTTTTGTTGGAAAATCAAAAGATTTGAGCTCATTTAACCAAGATTCCAAATTTGGAAAACTTAATTTTCCCTAAGATTTTTGCTAACTTTAAAGGAAATGCTAAGTTCATGCTAGTCCTCATTGGTTGAGGTTAACATGCTTGGCTTGGGGAGGTTTTGAAAATCAATTTTT
>JBBYHK010503714.1:0-14139 GCA_038382065.1 Adansonia grandidieri | reverse complement strand
TATGTTTCTCACGTCTCTGAGGTGCGTAGGTGGTCTAATTTTCTTTAAAAACCCAGATTTACATTTTCCACCAAAACTTCATGCATTAAAGGGGATTATATCTAAATAATGACTAAATGGAATTGATTTAACCGAAAGTGAAGCGAGACATAGTTAATTAGCTATTGATTTCGGGCATCATAAAGATGCTAATCCTTCCCCATGTGTAACCAACTTCCAAACCCAACCAACGAATCTCTGGACTTTGTACATCTTGAAATTGATGTTTTGAATATTGTTTCCAATAGGCATCTGGTCTTGTCTAGCTTGAAAAGATCGTGGTGGCTCCAAGTTTATGGCCACTTTGTGGTGGCCATTTGAGACTAGCTGGACGTGTGATTCGCTTGACAGTCTCTCTGCCCTTTATATTACTATGCCTAATCCAAATCCAAATCCTAATCACGGATAACTCAAAGGCTTGACCACAACCAATATTGTACATTTTTAAGTCAAGTACACTAAGCCCTTTCGATTGTTTGAAGTTTTAAAGGCATGGCATGTGGTGACAACTTGGCGACTCCATTGGGACTAGTTAAAGAATTAGGCCTATGACTAGTTATGCCTCGCATAGTCTTAGGCTTTTCGGCCTTTATTATTATTTAGTTATAGTTCCCTTTTATTTTTATCTTTTACCTTTTACTTTCAATGGCTTTGTTTTATGATTGTTATGGATTACTTTATTCCTGAATAAATGTTAATTCAAGTATGATAATATGGGGTATAACAAAAAGGTTTGATTATTTCCTTAACATATACCATGCACTTACATTTCCATTAGATTCCTACCAAACACCATGATGTGGTTAGAATCCCAATTGTTAGGAGGAAGTGAGCCATCCGCCTTTGTAAGTAAGCCTCCGGATAGACATGACAAGACCTTCCGAGGTGTAAGTTACCTATGTCTTTCATAGTACCTCTTCGCATTTGCATAGGGAAATACATTAACTGAAACTGAAACTGTTCTGCCAAACCCGCGATGAGCCTAGGATCAGGGTACCTTGGCTATCTTTACTGAACGCAAGAGCAATTCAGATACCAAATTAGGCATCAATTTGAACCCATATAATGAACCCTATAAGCCAAACCATGTAAAACCATACCAGATTACTACTAGAATAACCCAAAGAATAGGGTCCCTTGAGGAAACACTTCTTACCTTTACTCTTATATACCATGTTTGTGATGATGGGTAAACTTTGTCATTTGCATTTGTCATTTTATTTTCATTCTTCAGGATATGCCGATGCGGTTGATGGAAACCCTCTTTAATAAGTAGGTGATGACACGAATTTCATTACTTACAATGCCATTTTAAAATAGTTGTATTTGACCAAAATAAGCCATCATGCTATCTAAACAATGGCTTAACATTTACTCGCCGTGGATGTTGATGAATGAATGTCACCACTTAATTTGTCAATCTTGTCCTTCCGAGGTATCGTGTCACCTTGCTAAAGGCAATTTTAACTCGAACATACCATTGGGCTATCCATGTTTTGTCAATTGTCATGTTCACTCTTAGGCATCATAGTAGCCTACTATCAGGGAAATTTTGTGATTCATTTTTATAGTTTTTTCTTCTTTTTGCCTATATTCTCTAACATGTACTACCTTATTGTTTCACGTTTGTGTCACATGCATCATTTCTTGCATCAAGCATGTAGAGACAAATGACATGGAGCAATGGTGAACAAACACCATAGTGCCCACAAGATCTTCGCCCCATCAGCATTATATTTCCTTAATTAAGTTCTGAGGCATAATTCGTCCATTCTATCATGGCTAATGCTATAGGGATGCAACATGATACATCTTATACATTCCATCTACCACTACTAATACTGTTTGTAATCCTAAAGGAAGATTTCCATGATAACATTTTCATGCTCATGACATCTTTTCATACCTTACATTAACATCTTTATAGACTTATTTGCATACACGCATGCATACTTCCATGTTCAATTCATGAGCATGAACGTCTAGAATGGTGGCCTACATGAGTATCAAAACTTTTCTAAAAGAAGCTTAATTTTTCCTTGATAGATATCAAAGAAAGACTGATATTGTTAATCATAGGAGACGAGTACTCGGCTTGAATTGAGAGATTAGAGCTTATGTATAAAGAAGATCAAGAACACATGCTTCATTAAAATGAGGAACTGCAAGCCCAGATAGCCTTGTTGATGAAGATGCTTCATAAAAAGGGGCAAGCTAATGTCACTGATATCAAAAAAAGGTTGACAAATTCCAAAGATCACCTGATGGGTGGCATTAAAGTTACACTCGTCCAAGAGGACGTAGACCAAGAGCAGCAACCTCACATAACACAAATTCCACTAACGTATCTGATTATCCACATGAATCCAACTATAACACCTACACATTCTAGATTTCATGGGGCAAGTACTAAATATTTCCTGGCTCATCCGTTATTACTTGATCTCAATAACTTTATAAAGCAAGAGGAACTAAAGGTGTTTAACCTTTAAAAGCTATGGAAGACCTTAAAAAATACCAATAGCTAGAAAAAGTACGCAATGCAATGAAGGAGAACGATAAAATTAAAATCGTGGATGCTAAATCTTTGAGCCTAGTTTCCAACCTCATCATTCTATCTAAGTTTAAGGTACTCGAGTTCGAGAAGTACAATGGGAGCATAGATATGACTAACCATATTGGAATGTATTATCAAAAGATGGCAAGGTATGAAGGGAATGATAAACTTTTAATTCACTACTTCTAAGACAGTTTAACCAAGGTAGTACCTTGGTGGTACACTAAGCTAGAAAAAAACTAAAATCCAAACATAAGATGATCTTGCTAGAGCCTTTTTGGACCAATACAAGTGCATTTCTAATTGGCACCTAATAGTTTATCTTTGAGAAACATGGAAAAAAAGGCTTATCGAGACCTTCAAGCAATATGCCCAAAGATGGAGCGAAGAGGTGACATAAGTACATCCACCATTAAACAGGACAGAGATGACCATATAATTTGTGGAAACACAACATGCCCCTTTTTAAGCTGATAGGGAATGTTACAAGTAACTTCATTAATTTGATCATGTCCAGGGAAATGATTAAAAATGGACTCAGAAAGTGAAAAACTTGGAAAAAAAGAAGCTACTCCACACTAAGGGAAAGAAAATACTTGCAGATGAAAGAAAATATGTCCAAGACTTAACCATTGACAAGCAGTCGACAAAAGATTTTACCTTTCACCATCTGTACACCATAAGCCAAATGTTTCACCCCTCCGAGGTTAGTCTTGCATCAAATTCATACTTAAGTTTTAACTTGTTGGCATCGCTTCCAATGCATAGCTCAGTACCTATGACCTTAACTAGACCAACCCATCAGCCAAAGGGTTAGAGAGTGCTCAAAAAAGATAGCAGGGTAGTCGAGACAGAACCCCCATAAAACCAATCCCAATATTATACACTGAACTACTTCACCGACTTATCCAGGATCGGTTAGTTATGCCAGCCTACTCTGAACCTTTAAAGCCACCTTACCCAAAAAGTCATGACACCATTGCTTATAGATATTATAGAGGATGAATGAGTCATTCTATAGAAGAACATAGGGCTTTGAAGAGAAAAATGCAATGATTGATTGAAGTAGGAAACTAGATCTTAATCAACTATGAAACAAGATGAATAAACCTAAGATGGTGGAGGCATTTCAATCTAGCATGCTTCATGTCAAAAGCTTTTATCTTCAAAATGTCATCTTTCATGTTTTGAACTTTAAATCATGTATTTCATGAAAGCAAGATATTAAAAGTCTTAAAAGATTGGTGATTGCTTGCATTCTTCATCTTTGTTTCAGATTTATATGCATAAAATCGACTAATCATAAAACCCAAAACTTTAGAGAATCAATTTTAAACCATGCCACGTGACCATAGCAAAACCAACAAACAAAAAAAACTTGACTTAGGCTAAGAGCGATAAGACCAACTTTTAGAATTAATAAACCCTATTGGGAACTAAGCAAACATTATATTCTCTTAGAGTCCTATCAATGGTAATTTGATGCGTATTAGGATTGAGCCAAAAAACATCCACTTTCTTCTTAACAAAATAACACCTAAAGCTACCAAGCCATACCCTGAAAGCTTTTTGAATCACATCTTGGGAGCAATGCCACCAAACTTACCTACGTCCCCATCATAACCTCTTGGTCCTTCGTGCTCTCCTTTCATTTTGATACCTCCAAAAGCCTTTCATGAAATGTTTCTTGCATCCCCACCATGACCTCTTTATCCCTTCTTCTATCTTGTCATTTTGATCCCCTACCATGACCTCGGGGTCCCTGATTCTCTTTTTTCAAACTATTTCCTAAAACCCATTTTCAAGGCACTTTTTGGGGGACCCTCCATGATCCTGTCCCTAGTTCTTCCTTATCATCTTGATATTATGGAACTTAAATCTTTTATCAATGCAAACCTTCAAGGATTGAACATAAAATGTTCCTTGCAGCTTGAACCTTAGCGTCATGTGATTTTCG
Source organism: Adansonia grandidieri (assembly GCA_038382065.1). Classification (NCBI taxonomy): domain Eukaryota; kingdom Viridiplantae; phylum Streptophyta; class Magnoliopsida; order Malvales; family Malvaceae; genus Adansonia; species Adansonia grandidieri. Next base: position 9,586 of record JBBYHK010503714.1, on the reverse strand, counting down.
ATCAGTGGCAAACCAAAATAAGGCATGCCCAAGCATATAAAGTAAGAAAGAGTAAAAGGGAAAGCTAAGGCATGCTTTTTTTAAAAAATAAAAAATTAAAATTAAATGCAACATCATATGATTAAAAGGTCCAAAATGTCTTTAAAGGAATTTTCTATAAGAAATGGTTCTTTAAGTTCACATAGTCATGTTTGAGATGAAAAATGGCCACCTTTCATCATCCCTTCTCAAATTAGAAGAACTACCTTTTTTGCTACCCTTTTGAGCCTAATGAATTCATTTTTTTTTGAAACCCTTATCAAGGATCACCTTCCACGTTGAGGGGCAAAAAAAATTGTTTAAAGAGTATGGAAGACAAATATCCCACTCTATAACTCTAAGAATGCTCAACACCAAGGGGCAAATAGGAAATGTACAAAGTTTCCAATTCTAAGATTCCTTTCAATGATGGAAAAATGAAAAAAAAATGAAGAAAAATGAAAAAGCAAAAACAGAATCAAGAAAAGGGAACAGAAGATTAGGAGATAGAGACAAGGATGCCTTTATGAAAAGAAATAATCCTTGATCCAATCACCTTTAAATGCCATATTTTGGGCCTTTTGCACCCTTTCATTCAAAACCATGAACCTTGACCTACATTATGATTCTTGAAATGTCTATTTTGATCAAGCATGGCCACGTGAACTAATGAACCCATTGTTTGGGAAATTATTTTTTTGATAAATTTTAAGCTTGCTTAATAATGATGGTGCAATCAAACAAAAAGAAATCAAAAACAAAAAGATTAAAGCTGTAAGGTGAAAACCCAAATGGGTAGTCTAGAGCAAAATAATGAATTTTCAATCCCACTCATAGGATTACCAAGATCTTGACAGGGAAACCTTCATTCCAAAGAAATCCATAAACATCTCCAAAGTGTCATCTTTAGAGGGTTTAACTCTTAGAATACATTGCTCACCTTTCCAGATCAACCTCATAATCATAAACCTATCATAGCCAACCATGGAATCGATAAAAGTACCAATGGTGAAGGGCTTAAAAGAATCTTAAATTTGTTTGGTTTTCAAGAAATTCATAAAGACTAGTTCATTCGTGAGCCTAAAAAATCAAGGAATTCATTTCACCTATCCTTAAACTTTCTTAAAAAGGCTTAGTTGGCATTCAAAAAATTTTTAACCATATATTAGCGGTCTTTAAGAGACTTGAATCACATGCTAACTGGTGAGTCTTCGTTAAATGAACATTTTAAGCAAAATGGACGATAGCTTTTCCAATCATGGGGCAAACTAGGATTAAAATGCTTTTCAATCAAAGAGATGAACCATTCTCTATATCCTCAATAAGTATATAATTTTTTAGGAAATTATGCATCACTTACATATCATCTGGGTATCACTCATCAACATACCCTTTACTCCAAGCTTGGTACAGATAATGGCTAGTCTTGGTGTTTGCATTCACAGACATCATCATTTATGTAAATACACGAACACTAGCACTTTCATGCTTTCTCATCCACTTATAATAGCACTTATGTACACCCTCATTCAAAAGCATTTTATTTTGAGGTGCATATATTTTTACAAGCATTTGCACTCGTGTGCATCCGCATTCATGCATTGACTCATATGTGTTTTCTCCTTCACATTAAGCATTCTTACTCATGTACCTATGCTCTCACATGCATCTTCATTTCTCTATGCTCAAACTCATACGAAATTTTATCTACCTTCACACTTATGTTCGCCTCAGTTTATGAGCATTTACACTCACGTGCATTTTCATTACACTCATGTACACCCTTGCTTATGTATTTAAGCATTTGTATTCATGTGAATTTTTGCTTGCGTCCAGTAGCACCTGGGGGCACCCATGTTATGGCATTTACATTCACGTGCATTTGCATTCTAGCATATTTGTATTCATGAAAATTCACCATGTTGCCTTGCATGCATTTGCATCACTTTTGCTTATAGGCATCTTGATACCAAGCATTATTATCAAGTTACTGACATAATATAGCATTTACGCTTACAAGTGACATTCATGGCATACATCACATCTCCTCTCTTGAGGGTGTCAACCAAAAATCTTCAAAGCCTCTCTTAAAAAACTTACTTTAAAAACCTCCAAAACTTCTTTTAAGGATATTTTAGCAAAACTTTTGAAGCCTTACTTGAGGATATTTTTGATGTTTTTCGAAGCCTCTCTTGAGGATATTTCATCAAAAAACTTTTAAAGCCTCTCTTAGGGATATTACTTTAAAAACCTTCAGAGCCTCAGTTAAGAATATAAAAAAAAAATTTCAAAGCCTCTCTTGAGGATATTTCCAAAGTTTCCTAAAGACTCTTTTGAGAATGTTTCATTAAAAACTTTTAAAGCATTTCTGAGTACATCTTCCATCAATCAAAATTTTGAATCCTTTCTTAAGGATATTTTCAATGTTTTCCAAAGCCACTCTTAAGGATGTTTCATTAAAAACCTCCATAGCCTCTCTTGAGGACATTCCATCAGAAAACCTTCAAAGCCTTTCTTGAGGATATTTCATTAGAGCTTTTAAAAACTCTTTTGAGGATGTTTCATTAAAAACTTTTAAAGCCTCTGTTGAGGACATTTTCACCTTAGCATTCAAAGCCTCTAGAAATCTAAAACAAGATTGACAAACCCCGAGGCAAGAAACAACCTTATTAAACTCATAGAAGATCAAAGATTAAAAAAGCCAAAATCAACCATTGAATTAGGTTTTTAAAATTATCACCTTTACATCAGTTAAACATGCATTTGCATCCTTATGCATTGTATAGTGCATAATGTCCTTTAAGTACCAGCTCTTGCATACAAAAGTCAAATTAGTAAACCTTCAAGGCCTTTCTTGAGGATATTTCATTAGAGCTTTTAAAAACTCTCTTGAGGATGTTTCATTAAAAACTTTTAAAGCCTTTGTTGAGGACATTTTCACCTTAGCATTCAAAGCCTCTAGAAATCTAAAACAAGATTAATAAACCCTGGGGCAAGAAACAACCTTATTAAACTCATAGAAGATCAAAGATTAAAAAAGCCAAAATCAACCATTGAATTAGGTTTTTAAAATTATCACCTTTACATCAGTTAAACATGCATTTCATCCTTATGCATTGTATAGTGCATAACGTCCTTTAGGTACCAGCTTTTGCATACGAAAGTCAAATTAGTAGGGAACCTAAGGTAGATTTTCTTATTTTTTTTTTAAAAAAAAACCTTGAAAGGCCCTAGGTAAACATTTTTGACTTTATAAGCTTATCGAAAATCTTCGAAGAGAGGTATCTAAACTCATTTTCTTTCAGTTCTCGAAGAGAAAAATGCTTATCTACCTCAAAGCCTACACAAGCTGGTAGCATTTCTCTAGGTTCTAACCCAAGAAACTACCTACCTTAGTCCTTAAAGAGTAGGATGCTTATCTATTCAAAGTCCACATAAGCTACTAGCACCTGTCTAGGGTCAAACCTAGGAAACTACCTAACTCAGCCCTCAAAAAGTAGGATGCTTACCTATCTCGAAGCCCACACAAGCTGGTGGCACCATGTTAACCTAAATTGGATGCTTATCGAGTTAAAGCCAACACAAGTTGCTAGCACCATGTTAACCTACCTCAGTCCACAAAGAGCTGGACACTTATTAAGTCAAAGCCCACAAAAGCTACTGACGCCATGTTAACCTACTGTAGTCCATAAAGAGTTGGACATTTATCGAGTCAAAGCTCACACCAGCTGGTGGCACCACGTTAACCTACCTCAATCCATAAAGAGCGGACATTTATCAAGTTAAAGCCCACACAAGCTGATGGCACCATGTTAACCTACCTTAGTCAACAAAGAGCTGGACACCTATGAAATTAAAACCTGCATAAGTTGGTGGAACCTGTTTGAAGGTTAAGCTCAGGAAATAATCTAGTAGAGAGGTCAAACCCTATAAAACTCATCTAAATTTTCTTTTTTTTTTCACAAATACATTCAGCCTACATTGACATACTACTAAATAGTTCTCTATTTTTCTATGAGCATCCAAAACCATTATCTTACTCGAACAAAATGATGTTTATTTGTCTTTGCTCTATTCCTAATACTTACAATGGCCAAAGAGGGGCATCTGTAGACACCTCATTTTATCTGGGCTAACTCTTGGCATTTTATGACTTAAGTGAAAGATGATAAAATCAAAAAATGAAAAAAAAAAACTAAAAAAAACTATCGGCTGTTGTGTTATAGAAAATGTAAAAGTGATGCATCAAGGCCACTTCTCATGTTGTCATCAAAGTCATTTAGATGAGTACACATCAATTTCCCCCTCTTTGTGACTAAGGTAAAGTATTTTCGGAAGCCACAGGTATGTGCAAGTTATATCAGTGCATAAGTATTGATACAAGGTTTTTATGTCACTAAAAATTTGAATTTTTGTGTGTGGCATCAATACATGGGGGTTTAGTCTCGAGATCTAATGAGATGTATTGATACCCATCATGATTGTTTTGATATAGACTTGGTAGTAGTTATACTTGTGATTTTTGGCAAAATGTATCGATACACAAGCTTGAGTATCAATACATACCTCTAAGTCTAAAGATTAGTAACAAGTTTTTGTTCTTGGTATCAATACGTGCTTCATTGTATCGATACTTATGGGTAAAAATTGCCTTTTGTATCGATACACAATGTTCTGTATCAATACACAAAGGCATTTTTGTCCAGTTCAAGCCATTTTTTAACCATTGCACCACTAACTCAAAATCTAATTTAAACATGTTTCTTGCATAAAAAAATCATCAAAATTTGTACCAGGCTTTGTCTTTGGGCTTGTGATTGAATTTAAACAAAAATTTGAGGTCGAAATAGCCGATGACAAGGGACATTTCATGATATTATGCAATTTATTAAAGGGTAAGGCTGAACTTTCCCAGCTCAACTCTATAAAGTAGCCTAGATCCACTATTTTTGCTGAGCAAACCAATGGGTTTGCATGGCAATTGAGACAACACTTGATCTCTGCATGAAGTACATACACTAAAACCCTAAAATGCCTTTGCTTTTTCATCTTTTGTCTTTAAAGTCACATGACTATATAAGCCAACCTTGGACTTAGCTGATGGGGAACCCTACCAGAAAAAAGACTTTCAACCATCCCAAAGAATCATCTAACAATTTCTAGCCTAAAAAAACTCTCCCAAAAATATTGTTCCATTGCCTTTCACCCTTAATATTCTTCTATTCTTGTAGTTTCCCTAAACCACCACTAGAAAACCTTCAAAAACTTAACTTTTCACACACTTTCATCTTAAAATACCTGACCATCAACAATAATACTAGAATGCTTCTTCCTTTAATCCTTTTTCTTGTAAATAATAGCAAAGAAAGAGAAAAAACTGATCTTAAAGTCACTACTCTAAATAGAGGGAAAAGTTCATGTTTTTTTGGTATATTTTCTTTGCCTTGTTCCATAAATTTTTTGTTTCTATCATCTACATCATTTTAGTGAGGCCGTTGTGCTACCATGACTATCTAGAACTCTCATGCATTATTGTTGCCTGGGTTTTGGTAGTCCTAGGATATTGATGTTATTTTGATGCATTGATGTTGCTTGGTAGGCCAAACTTTTACTTTTTTATTCTATCATCAAAACAGTCCCTTATTCATGCATTTCTAGTCATATTTCACCCATCTTCATATGCTTAACACATATTTAAATGTTTTCATAACATGCAATAAGTATGTTCATGCATTTTCTTGTATTTTAAGGAGTCTCATGTCATAAATATGCTGTCTTGACAACTTGAATATGCTTTCCTCTGCTTATGCATGTTTATCTTATTTCCATGCATCTTATTTATTATCTTCTTGACTTTTTGCCGCCCCTTTCCATGCCAAATGTCACCTTTGTGTTTTTGCATATTTAATTCTTGTTCATCTTTCTGCATGTTATGTTTTGCTCATGTCATTCCTATCAAGATGCATGCTTGTTTGCTAAAACTCCAATTTTTAAAAGAAATCCCCAAGTTATGCATATGCTACCTCTAATAGATGGAGGTTATCATGGATTTAAGGTTTTTTCGTATCAGTTTTCTAATCTTAGGGATACATTAAACATTTCAAATCTAGATTAATGGTGAAATGAGTTTAAAGATCCTATTTTTTTAAACAAAATCCTTTTTTGGTAGAATATATATACCAAGCCTTGATCTAGAGTTTTAGCACCTCCATGATGGCATGGTCAATGGGTTGTTTCATCATCCTAAACCACTCTGGGACTGTGGGATGAATTTGTGAGGCCTATGTTAGTCAAGTCCTGTGCGGTGGACATTCGACATCCATAACTTGAATTCGACCCCCTAAGAAAACTAAAAAATCAAATAGCCCTCTATTTTGTTTTGGTAGCATTGTAGTCTAAGTTTGGAAACTATTTTCAAACAATAAAATATTTTCCTTGATTGTTTTGATATTTTTTTCTTAAAAGGCATCAAAGTACCTGTCTAATGGTGTCTTATGTCCCCTCAAATCATTCCAGATGAAAGAGATATGATTTCTCAATTATTGAGGAATAATTGAATTGACAATTTTGAGGCATGTTTGGATTCGTTGGTCATTTTGGGCATGAAAATTTTGATAATCAGTCTAAGGAAGACCAGAGAGGGAAAACTTAGATTTTTGATATATTTTTGAAAAGCAAGGTTGGAATATCCCTTTAGAGAAAGTAAGATTAAAGAATACCTTTAAGAAAATGAGGCTAGAGTATCTCCTCAAAAAGAGAGATTTGGAATGATTTTTGAAAATCAAAATTTTTAATTTTTTTAAAGAAACAAGATTTCAAAATGGAAAGCCAATTTTTTTTAAAAAAAAAATAGAAAAATATTAATTTTGAAATTTTTTTTAAGTTTTGATCCGAGCCTAAAGGGACCCATGCGTGACTCATGACATCATGAGAGAAACCATTGAATATATGTTCAATTTTTTGATTGACTAGAAATGATGATTCGGGAAAATCCAAGTAAATTTTCTCAACTTCAACAAAAATAGGGAGGAACATCATGCTATCCACTTTCCTGAATTTATTTTGGTTTGGTCCGATGGTTTTTAGTGACAAATGAGGTACTAATGGAAATGTAACTCGATAAAGATTAATGTAAAAGTATTTCAAAAATCTTAGAATATCATTTCTAGGCAAAATTAATTTTTAAATTCGGTTATAAGTTAGCATTAATAGCAAATACTAGAAAAAAGGAGCAATGAACTTTGAAAAATCATCTTAGACTCGTTTGTAATTGTTAAATCACAAACTATACAATTTTAGAAAGGGAATTTCACAATCTTTTTAAGAAAATGTTTGAAAAATCCATACAAGTTTTTGATGGGTCAAAATCACACAAATAGTATTTGAATCTTTGTTTCTAAGGTTTTTGGATAGCAATAGTTTGAAAAATCATTACTTCTACATCTGGAATGATCCAAGGGAAAACGATGTATCGTTGTAAAGCTAATTCAATGCCTTTTCAGGAAAAATGCTAAAAAATTCCAAAAAAATCATTTGAAGTCCAAAAATAATTTTTTGAATCTATATCACTGTGCTACCAGTATTGAAGTAAGGGTTTTGTCAAGGCTTTTATGGTACCTGTCGAGGTGTTGGACATGCAAATGTCCAATCACTAAGGTCCATGGCAATGAAGTAACAAGCCGATCCAAGTCCTATAGAGTAGGTCGCTAAACCATCTGTTATCCATGCCAATAGTCATGATATGCTCAAAGTAAGACATAAACTAAACACTGGAAAGCATTTTTTATTTTGGATTAAAATAAAATTTATTTGGCCTGATGAGGCCATGATTCCAAACATTTATGTTTAATATGCTCCCAGGATTGGATAACCAATATGTTGAAAACATTAAATCTATGCTAATCCCATTGATTGAGGTTAATATAGACTTAACTTGAGGTTTTCTTTAAAAATAGATTTTTACAAGCATCATAGAGGCATTTCAACAAATGTATGATGAATTAAACTAAGTAAAGATATCAAACATGAACAATCACTCAAAACAACAAATTATCCATGCACTTTAGTAAAGAAATCATAGTGAAAATCCATCCCAAAGTATGGTTAAGATCAAAATATGCTAGGCTTAGTATTCACACATGAAATAAGCATGTCAAAATGAAGAAAAACATGACAAAAATACATGAACAGGGGCTATTTTAATGTCAACAAGGAAATATGGTATTCTACTTCATTAAAACACCATTAAAGCCCCAAGAAAGTCATCAAAATCCTGAGGCTACCATAAACAAAGCCACAGTAATGCATTGAGGCCTTAATTAGGTCATAGAAACATAGTGGTTTAGTAAGATAATGATGATGAAGAAAAGCAAAAGATGAAAGAAAGAAAAGAGAGAAAATATACCCCAATGGATGCTTGAACTCTAAGCTATATCCTTAAGCAACAATCCAACAACTTACAGATCACTTTCTTCCTTTTCTTTGTTATGATTTAACAAGGAATGGAAAGAAAAAGCTTTTGATTGTGGTGGCTATGGAGAATAGATATTATAGTTGAGATGAAAGAAATAAGGGGTTTTGGAAGGATGGAAAGGGAGTTATGGGAATAGAGTTTTAAGGAAAGCTTGAGGGTTTTTTTGTGGCTGATGTAAAGAAAATGTTCTCCTTTCAATTGAGTAAAAATTAGATTATGTAGTGTATAATTTTCGTCACTAAGATGGCCTAGCTATGAGGGCATATAGGGCTTTTGGCATGTATAATATGATGACTCATTGTATCAATGCTATACTTTTTAGCTTTTGATGGGTTAATCTTGATTCTTGTAGGCCAAAAAAACCATGCATTAGTTGATTAGACAAGTAATCTCAAGTTTATTCTTCATGAAACTAGATTTCTCATGAAATACCCTCATGCTAAGCTCAATAGGCCTTTCTAAAATGTTTTAATCCAATGTTTAAAGTCCAAAAAATAAATCCACATGACTTGTATGAAGCTATATTTGATTTGGATGCTTTTTAAGGCCAATGTCATGGCAAATTCAAATTTTGAAGTCATAGCCAAATTTGAGTTTTGAAGTCATTTATGAAGGGTTGAAAAATGTCTTAAATTAGGCCAAAAATAGCCTTGTGTATCAGTACATTAAGCTTTGTATCAATACACTGGGCAAAAAAACTCAGAATGTATCGATACTTTGAATAAGGTATCGATACGAAGCATGGTGCATTGATACCAGCAAGCCTGTATCGATACCAAGCTTGTTGTATCAATACATGCACTCTTATATCAATACTTGTAGACACCTAATTTTATCCGGGCTGTTTGTCTTCGAAAGTCGCAAGTATCCAAGAACGAAAATGTAGTGGCCACTCTGATGAAGGTCAACTTCCACCATAGCGATTTTACGTTTTTGTAATTTTAACCAGTCATATGTAAATAACTGTATATATACATGATGGAAAAATCTATTTTCTCGAGTAAAAAAGACAAATCCGCAAAGGAAAAATTTTTGTTTTTGAACAAGTTCTTGACAAATTTTGAAAATTACCTCTGCAGATGATCTCACGGTTAA